>JAIPRN010005342.1:0-10987 GCA_025469175.1 Geopemphigus sp. TES_GeoC_2020 | reverse complement strand
GTTCTGTGAGTAGCGCTGATTACGAATAAATATAAACTTATCGCCAACTTTGGGGATTAGTTCATATACGTTTTAATTAAGAGAAAGTAAATAGAAAGTTCCTATATGGCGGCTGCCCTTAAAATTCACGCGTATAAAAACAGTTTTTACGATGTTAGGTTTCTTTCGATTATTAAGAGTATAATCGCATATATATATATTAACGAAAGAGTCTTCGGGTACGCGCATCGGCCAGTGGAAACGTAATCGTTAAAATATGGCGATCGTGCGTAATATATTCGTAAGATACACGCGTGGAAATAACGAAAATAAACGCCGTCCGTGATCGATAAATAATTTGTTCGTTACGAAAGTTTTCAAAAACGATAACGACGGGCGCCGGACGCATAAAGTATTTACTTGTAGCGTTGGACTAATACGGGCCTGAGTACGCCCGAACGCGACGCAAGAATGTACGCCCGTTAAATTTATGTTAACGATTCGGTTAACGCGAAAGTGTACGTGACGTTTCTTTATTATATCGATATAGGGGCGAATATATACGTATATATGTATAATACGAATAAATATAAATAAGTAAATATATATTTGTGTACCTTAATAAGTTGGCCCGCAGGTAGGAGCTTCACCACGTATTCGCCAAGTTAAAACGGTCAGCGTTTTCGTATTGATCTACGTTCGTATATACGCAACACTAGTTCGTTTGATAAATTCGATTGCTTTCGACGGAGTCGTCGACGTTGTTGTTGTTGTCACCGTCGTCGTCGTCGTTAGTGACTGTTCCGACGCGGCGTTTCTCAATTCAATTTATCTACCGGCGACAGAAGACTCGTCGCGTCTGGAATATACTTTAGTACTTACGCGTCTATTCCATAATTATATTTAATATCGGAGTTACGAAAAAACATAGACCACTCGAATATTGTCAGCTAATTCGTCGATAACTTCTTCGGCGTTGAAAAAACGCGTACCATGAAAAAAAAAATACTACGACCGCGTAATATTAATTTAGGGACAGAACTCTGAATCTACTCGGTATCCGAAATACAATTTTCAATTCAAGTGAAACGTATTTGTACCGAGGTAACCGACGAGTCAGTTAACAGAAACTATATAGGAGCGCGCGCGTGCTATACTCGAATGCCGCGACGTAAAATTTATAGAGACTTCGTCTGCGAATTGTGTACAACGAATTTGTCAATGGCCGGCGCGTGTTGGTGACATTAATTATCTGCTCGGTACGATAGGAAACTGTACCGATACGGCGAATACGTTGTTGGTTACTAATATTCACCAAAAACGCGACGTACGAACGTATTTATTTTATTTACATCGTGTCCGTTCAATTCGTCTTAGCTCTGAAAACGCGGGCGACGATAAGTCGCTTGACTGTATGCACATCACCGGCGGTAACGTTATATTTGCGAGTGGTAGTCAAAGTTACGTTATAATGGCGTCGATTTGACGAATAGTGTACGGACAAACAGATGAACATCGACTTATGTGAATAGTGAATACGCGAAAATTACGTTAAACGAAATAATAAACTGCCGGTAGGAAAGATCGGGTTTGCGCTCCGGTCGGTATTTATTTAACGGCGTCTTTGGGATGGAACGTGCGTCGTTGTCGTCACCATTTACGTGGCGGTTACCGTGATTCCTCCCTCCGATCGACGTTCCGTCCAACTTACAAACGTAAATATTTGTTATTTAGTTGGTTGAGGGGGGGGGCAGAAAGGACGATTTATTCGGCTGGAAACGTTCGAATTCAAATATAACGCGAACAAACCTCCGGGCCACTGCCGTTTGAGCACCGCGTATACGTAACGGTCGCATTATTTGTCGTTAACAGGTAGTCGACGGGGATTGCTGCCGCCTATTGAGCAGCACGCACGAAGGAACCTATCCCTTGTTCACATACGCTCGGTGGCGTGACCGAATCAACCGGCGAACGAAAGCGGTTAAGAGTTTTCGGGGTATCAGTCATCGTTCGCCGAAACCGAATACAAATACGACGACAACGACGACCACGCAACACACAGTTTCGTGATGCCTTTTGCGGATACCGAACGAAACGTATTTATTCGCGTGCCACGATATTCGTATAGCCGACGCTAATATAACGCCCCTAACGTGGCAAACGATTAATACTTTTGGCCGCGTCGATGTTACGACGTTTTCGCACGTTATTAAGACGTTGTCGACCATATACGGTTTTTTTCGACATAAATATTATTACGACGCGCAAGCGCGTTTCCACATTTTACGCGTGGCCGAATTTCATGATTGCAACCACGTGCACATTCGACGTAGCGGCGAATTTCGATTTCATTATTTTTGTAGTGCAGTATCATCTACCCGAAGATGAGAATACCTTTTCAGCTTTACCCGACAGGAAACACTATTTATTTTTTGAGCTCTGAGGAAGGCGGACGGAAGTTAATCTACTTACGGGAAGTACAACACGCTTTCGTGAAAATCCCAGGTGGTTATCCATTAGAGACGTGTAGTAGTTGTAATAATACATTCGGCGCTCTGTTAGGCTCGATGTTTATATCTATATACTATGTACACGGACGTAATGGCGCGACGCTGTAATTTGGTCACAGTAAATATTGTTACACGCTCTTGAACGAACACACGCTTTTGAATACGAAACTAAAAATCGACATATGTACCGTAATTATCAGGGCGTTTAACCTTGGACGTGGTTTTTATGTTTTTTTTTATTTTTTAATGGAAAATTCGGCAAATTTACTTAAATTCATTACAAAAGGCCAAAATGATATTTGAGGTGTTTTTTTTTTTGGCACGTTGGTTTGAATGACGACGATAGCACTTCGGCGATGATTTAGCTATCTTGATTTAAGAAATCTCAAGGCCATTGACGCTTGAGTCTTCTTGTTGGGTTCACAGCCTAAACTATTAGCGAAATATGAAGGTATTATTAGTCGTAATAAAAAGTCGAATTAATTTTATGTTATTTATTATAAGTTAAGTTGGGTTTTTGTTTGATACGTAATCGACAAATAACCATAATAAACGGTAAAGGGTTAGTTTGAAAAATTAAATTATTTTCCTATAAATCGTATTTTCTCGATAATAAGTGAGATGGCGTTTAAACACAATGTTATAGGTTGGTCTTATTTACTTGGCAAATTACGATTTCTAATATTTTCCCTTCGTTAATAGTTATCGTTTTACACGCAGTCGATTTCGTCAATTGGAATTGAACTTTCACCGAGCTACGGTGCAGGTTTTGTATCGTGAATTATTGTTTAAACTGTAATTTAAGTTTACGCGTTGTTCCGCGGAAATATTTTTACGATGATTCGTACTAATTACATCGTTTCTCGAATTCTTTTTCGAACACATTTTTTAATTACCAACCTAAAATTCGGCATACTTATAGCCGGTGCACGGCTGTCGAGGTTCTTATTTTCGTTTTTTTTTTTTATAATTATAATATCGTTATTAAGAAGTAACGTTTGTTTAGCGTGGTCTCCACTAAAAAATAACACTTAATCGGGTCCGCTGAATGAGGCGTGACGACGATTAAGGACAGCTAAGAACAAACGTAACAAACCTTTCCGGAATGTTTATTACGCGTTCGTTGTGCAAATATACGACGACGGCCGTCGAAGGGGACTAATGTTGGATAATAAGGACCAAGGTGGTTCAATTTTTAATATTTTAACGTACGCGCGGTAAATTAACCACCGCGCCGACCGGTTCAACGTGTTCGGGTGCCGGAAGAGACGGAACGGCCAAAACGTTCCGTTGATCGTGTCGTCACGCGTCTATGAAACGAACGGCGAGGCCGCGAATTTCTTCGTAAATATTTTAAAGCCGTTCGTCGTAGCCCGCGTATCGTTTGACTTACGCGAATTTTGGCGCCACCCGTTAGCTTGTCTTGTTACGCCGCGCGTTGTTTGTTCGTACGTCGGCGGGGAATGTTTTTTTCGGTTTTTCGTTTCTCTGCCTCGTCACCGTACGTACGTACGTACTTATTACGTACGCGGCATTGGCGCGACGATAATAATACACCGTACGCATATTCACCGCGCGTCTATTATTGCGCGACCGCGTGCCAACGTATCGTCGTAACAGTCGCGAGGGGCGTTTCGTCCGCCGTATGTTCGGCATACAAACATATCAAACGAATCGAACGCGCCATAGTATATATTATACGCGTTAATACCTATGTAGCGTATGAACGCGGAAACTAACCCGATGACTTTGTGCGTACGTAGTTTGTTAGGCTAACAAGACGTCGCTCGCCCGACGCGTAGACGTAACGAACTGTTTTTTTCTCTTCTTCCGAAAACACTTCAAAGCGAAATAATAATAATAAATAAACGCTTGTGTATATATATATGTATATTTAGTTGCGCGTGCGTTGCGTATCATTTGTACCGTCGTCAGTGTAAGCGCGCGCATTTTTCGTGCGCCGACCCGGCCATAATATTATACGTATTTCTTACCAAAAAGAACGGCGGTAAAATCGGGAAATTTGAATATTTTATTTCGCGTACCGTACACACAGCTGGCAAATGTTGCACAACGATCCGTCGTCGTTTCGAGAACGTTACGGCCTCGCACGGGATAACACCGCTGGAGCCTATGGTTCACGCGTTTTCACGCGCCGATGGTTTCGAAAGTAGTTCTCCATATATTGCGTCGCGGCCATTACCGTAGACCGACGGCCCAAGGTTTATTGCCAATGACGTGTATTGTACACGTTAACCGGTGTACGAAATAACGCGTCATCTCTGAGTAGAAAAAGGGGAACGTTTTAATTCGTAACCACGATAATATATGCGCGGCGACGATTACCGCGTTCGTTTTCTCGATCGATCGTCAATATTTCGTTTTCGAATTTCGTTTCGAAACGATAATTACATCGTTTCTATGAAAGCGAAATGTCTCTTTATACCTTCTATTGTTATCAGGTTTTATTTCTGCGGAAACTCACATTTTTAATTGTATAGGTCGGCGTAGAATATTTTTCGGAAAACGTTGTCGTACGAACGCGGCAAAATGAACAGAAATCCCTTACCTAAGCTACAAATACTTGATTATTATTTACAAACGTTTTCAGAAAATGGATTTCATGACGAGATTCAAAGAAAAATATATTAAAATGGGTGTCAGTTATAATACCGGCGTTAATCATAAAAAGTAATTCATCTTTTAGAGCAGGAATTTTATATAGTTGATTGGTTTAAAAAAAGACGTTTAAAATAATTATTGTCGAAGGAATTTAAAGGAACGAATTCGGAAAATTTTATCGTTATGCGTGGTTTTAATATTTTTTACAAACATCGGAGTACACGTTCGTATCTATTAGATAAATAGTCGCGAATTACGGGAATACCATTAATACGTGTTCGTAATATAACAGAACGACGTAATTCATTCTTACAACAATAAAAAAAAACGGCCTTCCAATCGGGTTTAATAAATATTATCTCCGATAACGAATACATATGTACACGTTATTTACGTAGAATTCATTTTCCGTAAAAGTTAAAAAATCGAACGTCATTGTCGTATTAAAAATATATTAGATGCCGAAATGTTGTTACACGATCGAGGGATATTATTTTGCGAGGGTCGTTTTTACGTATTTGATTCGAACATAAATTACGTTGGTCAACTTGATGCAATTTCTCGTCCCGTACGCCACTACGAAGAAAAATATTGTATTTTATACGTTTTCTCTTACCCCCCTCCCGGAGAAAACTTCGTTCGCTACATTACAGCGGTTCGATTCATAAATATTTGACGTCGTAATAATCGACGACGTTAAATGAACGTTCGTACGGCGATCCGGTTAGGCAATTTTCGTACAGTCACGTGCTCTGCGGGTCTACCGACGGTATTTTATTATAACGTCAACCCCGTAGTATATTATTACAATACGCAAATTATTGTTGTTACGACGATAACAGAAAACTGATTTTTTCTAAACCTATTGAGAAGTATTCACTTTGTCGAAGATAAATCGATAAATGCATTCGAATTTGTTTATCAAATAACGTACTTGCACTCCTTTATTTCAAATTCGAATCGAACGGTAATTATAATTCATTTTCACGATAAGGGATTTAGATAATTTCCGGGGAACGAAGTGTACGAGGAACGTACCGAAAGGATGTTCCGGCGTAGCTATCGGATAATTTTTCGGTTTCTCGCTTTTCGGGAATTTCTCTAATGTAACGCTAAAACCGTGAACATATATAACGACGTTACCGAGGCGCGTTAATTTACCAACTATATGCCGCGAGTACGTTGATTAGACAAACGGAACATTACTTCGATGATAATGTCCGGAAAATTATTCGTATTTACGTAATTATACGGAATATTGGACAACGTTGAAACAACAAGCTCTTTATTTTAATTTATTATTACGTTTAACGTATTATGCGGATAACATAATTTCGTCCGATTCATTGTCCGGCACGAATTTGTAATTTTCACCACGGTCGCGCGCATTATACCGCCATTTTACAGTTTTGGACGACATTTTGTTTTCGACTCGAGCGTATCGTTTGCTACGTTGTTTAATTCATTCGCGTGTACTGGTCGTTGGTACGTCGTCGGAAAAACGAGTATGGTTTCGCGGCGCTGCATCGGGTTTGGCATTTGTACGGGGGGCAAAACGCGAAGGTGGAACAGCCCGAATTGATTAGATCGCCGGAACGGTCCGATAAATAAAAGTGCGTAAAAACGCTTGTAAATTGAATTCGCTTCTTTTCCATTATCGGAATTGGTCGTTTACCGCATTATACGTGCGCATACGAATTAAATTCGAATTCGCTGAAACCGTCGATGGGCGTTTATCGTTTTACGAACGTAATAGAGTTTTCGATTTGACGACGCATTTTTCGCTTTCTGTGTGTGTGTGTGTGTGTGTGTGTGAGTATGTGTATATGTGTGTATGTTCTGAACGTGCGTAGATACGTATACGTGTTAAAAAAAAAGTTACAACAGTCGGACAGGGTGTAGTTGCCAACGAACGGGCGTCAGTGCTCGGGACCGTGTTCCGCAGGTGTCGGCCGGTCGAGCCGAAAACATTTATAATATTTTTGCCGATCGAGCGACAAATAACGCGCGTCCGTTGACCGCGTATCGACGCGATACAATGCTCCGTAACGTTATTCACCGGACGGGCGGAAGAGAAAGGAGGAGGAAATCGACAGATAATAAATTGTAAGCGGAAAAAAATCCGAATTAATATATTTATTTGGACGGACGGTTCCGAGTGGCGAGTTCGTCGTGTCTCATGACGTACGTCTGTATTAGGGGTAACTCGACGACGACGGCGATTCTGAATTTCAAACGTACGCCGTTCGTGTTATTTGTCGACGAATTTTCGATTCGAAGACGACCATAATAACGACGACGGGTGTTTGACGTACGCACACAGTGATAAAGTTACGTCGGTGTAAACGGAAGAGAGAAAATTAGTTTAATAATGAAACAGGCTTCATACCGTCCGTATAGAAATATTACTACTTCGCCAAAACGTCAACCGCGTATTCCTCCCATGGCTTTCGTATTTCACACGTCTATTTTAATTTTTCGCCGTCTACGCCCGGCGTTACGGGTCCGATACTTTTGGCCCGGGAGCGCGCGCGAAAATCACTAATTTATTCAAAGTCACTGGCCGCCGGCGACGCGAATCTCCGAGCGCGACGGTGATAAAGTACGTCGTGCCACCACTACCGCAGCCGCCGCCGTTCGTACAGCCATCACAGTATTATACCGTAGCCTCAACCCACGTAGTTAAACGAGACCCGCTCGTCATCGCGATCAAATTCGTATATACGGCGTAGAATTTAAAACGTCCACCTGCCGCCGGCACCTGACTCGGGATCCCACGCGCGAACACAACTCGCGCGCCCGCCTCGACCACTCGACGAAATTGAACTCGTGATGTAAATTATAATTCGCGCCGTAAATTCCGAAGGGCTTTTCCGCATAATCATAATATAATATCCGACGGGCGTCACGTCGGCGTAACGGGGCGGTGATGGTGGCGGCGGCGGCGGCGGCGGCGGCGGTGGCGATGACGACGACGATTTTTCATTACGCGCCGCGAAAATACCGAATTCTCGCCGTACTTATCGTTCGCGCGCAATTATACACACCGCCGCGGTCGTTTCTGGTCGTTTTCGACCGATCACGTATATCGTCGTCGTTTCGTGCGCGTAACGTCTATTGTCCGCGCGAATATTTCCCGCGTTCGTATCGTCGTCGATAGGCACGCGGTTGTGTCCGCATAATTTAGTGCCGTCGAATTTTTTGCGGAGCTCCACCGATTCCTCAAAAACAGCTACCAAAACGTGCCGACTTAAAAAATATAAACTTTTCGTGGCTTGCGGCGGCGATTTTATTCGATTTGATCGTCGAACATTAAATAACGACACGAAACCAATACGGTAAAAAAATTAATTAATCCAACGAATCGGCGAAATCTTTTTTCTTCTGATTTCTCGGGCGAACGACTGAAAATACAATTTATAACACAATATTTAACCCCTTATTTTATATTATATGACGGGAAGAGCTCGTATTATATATATATATATATATATACCAAATTAATATTTCGTTGCAAGCTCACGCGTTCAACGACCTATGGCTCCTGCACGTATTAGACATTTATTGTCTGTGTATTAACGTTGGTGTACACGTTTGTACATACGTTTGAGTCAGCGGGTTTTAGGCTACTTGCAGTGTGGTAGGAAACGTATTTTTCGTTAGAGTATGATTTCGCAGGTTTAGTCGTTATCGGGGTTTCGATAGCGTATATTTTAATATGGCTATAACGATTACGTGTAAATGGTACATCGGCAAGTAAGGAGGAACACATTTTTGGATGGTTTACTTTAGGCCATAGAAACGAAATAAATTCGAACGTTTCCTATATTTCTCGACGAATATATTATATATATTATTCGAAAAGGGAAACTATTTGAATTTTAAACGTCGCCGCTGTTCGAAATTCGATTTTAATATATTTAACACGAATCCACGACGTTTATGTCCTAGGAAAAATAATTTTTAGTTGGTGTTTAAGAACGGCATGGCTGGCTTGTTTCCAGAGAAACACGAAATAAACTTCTAAGCATTTTTAAACATTAAGTCTTTTTAATAGATTTTCAATCCTTTGGCAAAGGCGCACGTTGTCGATATTATTGAATGGTTATCACGAAACGTACATAGTTAAAATCAAAGTGTGTACTGTGTACGTATCACCCACGTAGTGTAATAGTACGGCGTTGAGTAGTTTACATCGTTTACGTAGATGCAATAAGTGACAATCGTCGATGAGGAAAATTCGCTAAATTTGAATTCGTTAAGCTTACCCGATAATAGTCATTTTATAGACCAGTTTGAGAAAACGTTCTCAAGTAGATTTAAATTGTTCAACAGCGTTCCTACGTATTATTTTTTAAACTTTTTCGTATAATCGGATTATACGTCGCGTCTTTGACGTTTTTCTAAATTCATATTTAAATTTTAAGACCGGTTCACTTGTAACGCACATACATTTAAATTACTCCCGACGTCATTTATTCGGTGAAAATCTAGTGAAAAAATGACTCGTCGAAAACGGTTAACCACAAAGTTGTTCGGCGTCGTGTCGTAAGGCTCGTTATGGTATATAACCGTTATAGACGGGACGATATTCATGTCACCCCTGAAAACACGGAGCACTAGGTATGTGCTTAAATAAACTTAGAACGATATAAGAATATTATGTTTTCGATTCGACCGAGTACTATTTTCGGGTGTAAAAAACGATTGAGCAACGTTATAGCGCCGGATAAGAACTATTAATGAAAACGCGTAGTATAATAATATTTGTATCGTTGTCACTCCGAATTGTTCTCGTCGGTCGATTAATACGTAAGCGCCGCGGTTGTTGTTTGGTACGGTTGAACCGTTACGCGGAATTGTAACATAGTTTTGAAAGAGATTATCGACCGAACGTTTTGTTCGCATAAATTCGCGAACGAAAGCCATCGGTTTTCAAATATAACAATAATTATTCCACCTTTCCCCCACCACCGATCGCCCACTGATCAACCTATAGAAACTCGAGATTTCTTTGGTAACGTTTCGTGTGGTCCGCCGCCACGCGTTAATCGGTACGAACGGACAAGAATACGCTCGCACGGAGCGTCCTGAATGGAAAATTGACCACGGTCGCCGTCTTTTGTGCCCGATCTCTCGACCCTTGTTCGCGGCTCCTGTAATCGCGCGTTCATTAGTCGTCCAGGAACCGTATAGGAATAAATACCCGTAATGGTACAGTCGTGCACCAGTGACGCGTAGTAAAAAACGAGCTCGAAAATATTTTGTTTCTCGTACGTTATGAATTATCGAACGCGTGTATACCCGAGGTTTTTAAAACGCTCACGTTCGCTATCCATTCGAATATACGATTATTGCGACTCGTACAACGGGTCCAATAACAATAAACCTAGACCTTTGTATAACGTCGTCGTATACGACGGTAATGTTGGAGCGTTTGACCTACTCCTTCGCTCCGCTCGCCGTCCGAAAAAATATTCGATAACTTTTTAAAAAACCGTTCACCGTCAACAACACCGCGCGTGGCACCCATTGGTCGGCCCGTAAATGAAATAAATGAACCGAAATGTTTAACGTACACACACACCTGTACGTCCACGCTAAAAAACGTACACAAACACATACGCACACGGGCGCGCTCGCGTCCGCGCACAATTGGGTTAATTGAATTCGGACCAATCCTGTTGTGCCATCGTACGTCAGCAGGCAGCATCCCGTCGTTATCACACACACACACACATATTTATATATATACGTTTATGTATATGGCAAAGGCGCGGGCGCGTGTATATGTTTATCGGGCGCGCTTTACTGCCGGCTTTTAATCAATATACGCACCTCCCCGATAACGCCGCCACCCCCACTTAAGCTCGTCG
>JAIPRN010005341.1:0-10990 GCA_025469175.1 Geopemphigus sp. TES_GeoC_2020 | reverse complement strand
ATAAAAAAAAAAAAAAATATATATATATATATATATATATACGCGCGGGTTGGGTGGATAATCTTCACAATATATACGTTATATTGTTTCGACCTTCGACGTGTTCAATCGTTTTACAGCATCCGACGGGTCTGCAAACCACGCGTTATCGTCACCCGGTTGGGTTCGGCTTATTCGTTTCGGAATTGTTGCAGCTGTGTTTCACGCCTATCGGCCTCGGACTCATACACGTGAGCGCTAGGAAGGCAGGGGAGGCCGCCGGCCGCTTCCTTTGAGAGGTTTTCCTTTGCCGGGATTTTTAAAGTATTCGAAATATCGATTCATTTGGAACGTCTACAACGATAAGTTGGTCATCGTTCTGTAATATATGTATGTATGTATGTATTGGTGAGTTGATGAACAACGGGAATGTGGTTGATTATGAGGAAGCAGTAGTGTAGCGAAGGTTAGTTAGGTTCAATCGGACAAATGTTTTTTCCAACGATCCATCCTTTGGTCCTTACGTGATATTCACCATATTCGCGTACGTTTTGACGTCGTAACGTTGCACAGTAAAAATGGTTAAAATAATTGTATTTCCATTGCCGTTAATGCTTATTGTTAGGCATATCTTAAAAATATTTATTTTAACAATATCTTAAAAATAAATATATGTCATAAATAACTTTTGATTTTTGATTGATTTTTTTACTTGTAATAAGCGGTGGCGATATCGTAACCAATGAGGTTCATTCGAAATGCGATTATTGTTAGTTGTAATACGTGTATAACATATTTAAACGCGCATATTCTTATATTATTATTATTATAAATATTAAGGTATTTTAAATATAACTGACGAGTTCGGTAATGTGTCGATTGCATTTTGTATATCAATTTTATCAATTTAATATTTTTCACAAGATAGAAACGGTATACTTTTCAATCTATTTTTGTCAATAGTTGAACGTAAACGATTCTGAATAAGTATTGGTATTAACGGTATTCGCTAGCCAGATTCATTTTATTACGTAATTGTTTCCAGGTCTGATTTATTTTAACAATTGTTTTGGCTTCAAACACTCATATTACAAACTTACTTTTCTACCCACTACTATAAAATTATCGAGCAATTGTGGTCAACACGTTCCTGTGACAAAGCGATAAAAGTTTTTAAAAAACTAAACCTAATTGTCAAAACATCCACGGTAGAACTATAAAATATTCATTTTAAGTGTTAATGTTTCACAGTATTATTTTAATTCAAATATTCAATTTTGTTATATTTGTAATTTATCAAATAACAAAAGATGACTAAATAAAGCTGATGAAATCATATTACAATCACCAACAGTATGCGTAATTATTTTTAATAAGAGTATTAGGGTGTAATATTTAAGTAGAATGTGACGTGAGAAGCAAGTTCCGCAAAATTCCCAAAATATTCAATATTAAAATCATTGATTAGATTTTTTTTAAAATACAGAATATTATTAGAACTTGATCAAATAGTAGGTAGTATAACGTTGAAATGAAACAAATCTATGATTAAAGTTTGATCTTACAAATCTATGATTATGAAATTACGACAGCGTATATTCCCAATTGTATTCCATTAAACACCTCGTTACAACTTATTAATTTGTATGTTTTAATGAAAAATTTGTGTCGAGAACGTTAGTAGTATTTTTTTGTTTAAACTTCGGGTGAATCGTTTCTTATTAAATAAATTAAAGAAATAAAAATAGAGTATCAATGTTCACAATTTTGTGCGCGTTTAAATAATTATTAAGCTTGCTGCTTTCCCTGTCAATAAGGCCTGTACACGTTTATGTCGTTTGTATACTCATTGCCGTTAAGACATAATCACGAGTTTTAAAATTACGCGAGATTATTAAAGGTATGGGAGAAAGGATCAACTTTATCAATTTTATATTGTCTTATAGTCTGCTTTACAATATTCAATATGCATATATATTCGTTTTTATTGTTGCGCTTCCACTTGAAATTTATTCTTTTTGCGAAATGGAAACAGTTTTTATTATGAAATATTGTATCTCGTGTAATTTTGAACGGTATAAACATATCATTACTTTTTGTCGCCATAAATAATTTATATTACAGTTCATTATATTATTTTTATTTATTATAATTAAAATTTAATACGATAAAACGTAGTACTTGATGTAACATATATTTTAAGATAATTAAATTTACTATTTATCATCAATATGTATAATTTTGTTTTATTACATTTAATATTTTATTACGAAAATGTTTTTCGATAACTCGTACACAATTTGTAAGTATATGACCGTTTTTCAAAAGTTTTTGGGAATGGTTTTTACAAAGGTTTTTACGAACCCCAATTAGCTTATTGATACCCGTATTTAAAATCGCAATTTTCTTTTTGAAACTTTTCAATGTTCGCTATAGTTTCAAGTTTATCTACTTATAACTGATGCGAGCTTATGATTGCAATTTGAAGACAATGAATTCGACTTTATAACTTTAATGTTTGAGATAGACGAGTAATTGATAATATCGCGTTTTCTCGTGCACCCATTTTGACGTACTTACTTAATAGAACGTAATAATTACGTTATCCTAAATATTGCGTCATGATATTGATACGTTTCGTTGCACAGAGCGGATCATGATGAAAAACTAACCATTTAATAAATTTGTTTTGTACATCACGAATTGTAAACATAATTGGCTAGCACGTAATCGATTGTATGCGTTATTTGAAACATCAACAAATTGTATTGTATGTAAGTCCCAGCAGAGATCCGAGTATATCGATCCTCGAAGTTATTTCTCGTGTATGAATACGCCCTGTAAAGGCGATATATACATTAGTCCGTCGAGTTTTTTAAAGCAATTTCTTTTTAGCACGTTTAGTCATGATTTAGTGTCGTTAAAAATACGTTTTTTTTTATGTTTATGATAGAACGTGAACCCGATGGACTAATTTTATTATATATATCGATCGGATCAAGTAGTTTATAGAGGTGTATACGCGCTGCTAATACATACGGATATATTATTATATACCGTACGACCGTAACGGTTAAAATACGTAATTATTATCGATTTTCTCTCAATTACTCAACTTTATCATAACGATATGTAAATTAGTTAAATAAGGACATCGTAGGCTTAAATATTTACATACGATTTGAAATGGCACATTTGATTTGTGTTAATGTTCGCTAACGTGTACAATAACTGTACGCGTTACTATATTGGCCGTGGGATAGGAATCGCCCGTGGCGTAGTGCTGTATAATATAATATTGTAACGATTTTAGAATACGAGTGCCATAACGGCAATATAATATTATAATTATTGAATATTTCGCGTGAGCGCGTAAAGGAACACACGTAAGGGACCCGCGTTGGTCGTTTGGGGGGAAAAGTATTTTTTGGCGTATTTTTTTTTATTAAATTATGTTAATCTATTCGAATAGTTGTATCCACACACGCCTTTCGAATAACAACCGTTATTATATATTATTGTAATTAATATAGCGTGTACGCACAACTGCGGTAGGTTGATTGCAAATATTGGATTCACGATTTTTTTCTTTTTTTATTATTGATCTACATGAGTAATTGCATATTCGCGCGTGCGTTTAACCGACATTTAATATTTATTAAGTGTTTACAAACATCAACGTCGTTCACGGTTAGTGTTTATTTAATTATTTATGTAAATCTCCCTTTAAGGATTGTTTTAGCGCTGTTACATTTGTTAGAGTTTCGATACAAAATAAAACTGTTCGTCATTGAAAATACTATAAAACTACCAATGTTTACAATGTTTTTAACGAATATTTAATTTCGCTTTTACTACGTGCAAATCGTCATATATTACGTACAACAAATATGCGTGTTACTAAAATTTACTCCATACCTAATACAGTATAGTAGATATCTATTATGTAAGTTAGAGACATTATGAGGATAAAATTCAGTAGGAAAAATATGTTTCACGAGGTCATCGTATAAATCATTTTATTTTGCTAATATTTATATTATCTTATGTACACTAACCGATAAAGTGAAAACATGATGAAAAACAATAGTGCTATTAAACTACCTTAGGTCTACGCATCACTGATATTATGATTCATTAGTGAACGTACGTATATTATATTCAAAATTGCCAAAGAAATAATTCGTCATTTTAATCAAAGTAGTGAAATTGGATGTATAAGGCAGGTTACTTGTTACTGACACCACCGTTGACCGTCGGGATTCCGAAATTTCAAAATGGAAAGTTTTAAATTCTCAGATATTTTTGAAACATACGAGTATTATTTACATCAAATTCATTTTTTCTGGACATGATATTATGCTTATAAATATAATTTTCGTAATATTTGTATTGTGACTGTTTTAACGTCTCTCTAAAGAATATTTTTTTTGTAGATTTACAGTTCATTTTATGTGTCTATACTTACGGTAATGGTAGAAAATCAAATTGTTCACGTAAAAAATTATTTAAAATAGTTCATTCATTTCTTCATTAGGTAGAATTTAGATTATATTATATAAAATTTAAAGGATTAGAAACGTAATAGTGTTATACATGTAGATGTAATTATGTTATATAATCCGAATAAAAAAAACGATTGATATTTGTGTTGCAATTAAAATTGATCAAAATAAATCGTTTTAAAAAATTGTGTAAAATATAAATTAAAAAATTAAAAATACCTACAGCGTTGTTATATTCGTCTTTTTACAATTCAAAGCGGAAGGAATAGATAAAATCATAAATAAAATAATTCGAATCTGACGATGGGAAATGCACATTCTTTATGCATAAACGGGCTTCTTATTGGGTGATAAGTAATAAAAAAAAATAGTTTAATTAATTTAAATGTAGGACAAATATTGATTGGTAACTCTAGTTAACTCTTCAACGTGTTTATATTTCGTTTTGTGAAGTACACATTTGCCTATTAATAAATAATAATCGTTAATAATTACGTGTTTGTGTAAAAATCGAACTACATTTATACATCGTACTGTCGTAGCATAATAGTATATATTAACATAGTTGTTTTAAATTACACTCTACGGTGGCGAAACGCAAATTATTGCTGTAGTTTTATGGCGTATTGAAAGAAAATATGGTAGCGATACTCGCAATACTTCAATGCTTTGGAATATGCAATATATTTTAATTCATATAGGTCCATTAAACGATTTTTATCGCGTAATAAAACTTATAGGATAGATTTAATTACGAAGAGTGTATCCATCAGTTAGTCGAAACAATCGTAATTGGACGTTTCTACCATAATTTTTCATTTCGAGAATTTACTTTTATACGTGTTGTTCAACACTACGTTCGAAGTGCTCTCCTTTTTTTGTTCGTCGTCATAATAATGCTTATGAGAATCGTAGTAATTTTAGTTAGACGTTGGGAATACGCTTTTTGATTTTTATTATATAAGATTATAAGGATTTCGACTACAACGTAAACACGAAATTTCGACGGAGTTTCGACGGGTACCTTGAATACGCGACCTGAACTCGTAGTATTTTAATATTTCTCTCTCTCTCTCTCGGCGAGACATCCTATAATAACCTGTATAACGTTACGATTTTTTATACGTAATTTCGAAACTTCTTCGGTTGTGACGAGATGATTGGTGTGTTACGCATCATTTTATGGTTTTAATGCGTATCCTTGTATCATAATTAAAATTCGTGTTTAGAATATTGCGAGGATGAGTGTAGATCTTGTAAATAACAACGTACAACGGAGACTTATAAATATTAATCCTGTTCTTACTTTAGGGTAACATTGATTTTTACTAATATCGACGCGAAACAATAAAATTATCCAATACACCGCACGTGACGATTGTATAAGGTACCTATAGTGTACACATACATTGTTCGTATATCGTGTGTGTAGTAAATGAAGTGGCTCAAACAAACGGAGGAAATTGAATTTTTGTTAAGATTTGCATGTTGTGTAGACGTCTATTATAAGACACGTTTATTTAGTATTATAAGTAAACATCTAAGAGAAACTAAGTTACGAATATATTTTTCGTGAAAACTGATTTACGATATATATGTATATATTGTAAGAATATACGTAATTATAAAAATAACGATAATTTTCAAGGAGACGGACGTATAATTTTGAACGAAATAGGGTGAAAAATGTAAACTTAAATGGACTAATAAATTGATGGTGTTTTTCATTTCGACAATCGAGTACAGGTAGCTAAATTTCGACGATTGCTCGTATCAATTAGGAAATCTGAACGTTTAATTATTAATCGCGCAGTTAAATAACAAAAAAAACACTTTCGGATTTTTCGTTATTTTTACTGGTGTTTCATTAACGTTCGAAGTGCCGGCGGCGAAGACCGCCCGAATCTCCTTTTACTATCGATCAATTTTATTTGCACAATTTCGCGGCGAAACTCGGAGAGGTCGACGTTTGCGCGGTACCTATACGAGTATAATAGTAATAATAATAATACGCTCGACACAGCCTTCGGCTAATACGATATTATTTCGGCCGTGTCTGCCCAATCACACCACTGCGTTACGGACGAGTCGATTTCGGGACGTTGTCGACGACGAGCGGCCCAAGAGTTGTGAATCTGTAATAGTATGGCCTACACCACGACGGTGACGCGCGCGTGTAGAGTGTTATAAGTACAAGAGGTGCGAGTTTATAAATTACGCTCGAAAGAAATTGTACGGTAATTAGTATCGTGTGCCAAGCAAGACTTTTAACGTCCGAAGACACGTGATAAAAGACATGTTGCGCGTACGCACATACATACACGTTGTGCGCGCGCGTGCACACACACACACAAACACACGCGTACTAACATACACTGCACTTCACTGCACTGGTTCGTGTAACGCACCATTCTCCCTTGTCGATGTCGTTACGTCATCTGCCGCGGCGATTTGCTCGTAGGTCGTCCAAGCACTCGAAAGTACACTCGTAAAAACGCAGACCTCCAGATACATATGCGTATGTATATATAATTTCTTTCGATTCAATCCGATTACACATACGCGTTTCGTCGATCGTCGTATCATTTTCCCTTTCTCGTCCGTTTCGGAGATGATCCCAAGGACGATCGCCAATACGCGTCGCCTAAAATTTTCTTTTCCGTATAAATAATTCGTACAGTAAGCGCGCACAACGTATCTGTCATAAAATTACCATTACACCGGCGCTTCCACCCGTGTATCGCCGACAGACCCGTCGTTTATCACGTTATATTATATGTATGGTCCTAAATTGGAGGGTATTTACGAACGATATTGTTGTGTAGGTATGTTTAGGTATATTTATAAAATTATAATATATTACATAATAACGCGCATGTTAGATATCATTTTCCAGAGAGTTTGATGTATATATATATAGTTAAATAGTTGTTTAGAAGAGTACGAGTGTCTTTTATTCGAAATAAATTAACGCAGCTTAATTCCTATTTCAAAGTCGTTTATACAAATTTATTTCATAACGCTTTAATTTGAGACGGGATCTCTCTCCCTCACCCATCTCCCGAATCAACTGAATTCCATTTAAACGTCGTTGTTGACAGATACCGGACACGTCTTTTACCGATGACAAAAAATGAATTTATTATATTCGAATCAAATGAACGAACGATTAGTTTACATAATATTACGTCGAAAATAATTATAATAATATTCAAGTCTATATTTAGAGGATTATACGGTCATCAATATGATAATTTGGTCGTTTTATAATTTTAAACTTACTCGTCGATTTATCGATACGCTAAGGATTACGAAAACGAATTCGAATTTGCCGTGAAGTCAATTTTGTCGATTCTTCTTCCTTATTATATATACATATTTCGTATATTCCAATAGATTTCACGGTAATTTCAGATCCTCATCGCATCACTGTAGAACGATTGGTACTTGAAAAATAGAAACTATTAAATTAGGCGCTACGTTAAAAAAAACACGTATTATACGTAATTTAACTATTGTAATAAAAAATATTGAACGGACTTGTATACTTCATATCTGATTGAATTTTAATTATTATCTACTATCCGGTTCATTTAAGTATAGTGCAGGTACATCGTACTACACCGAGTTTAATAACATTTGAATGAAATACATATTAATTTGGTATGAGCTACATACCACTTCCTTACGTGTGATAATATCTAATCCGACCAATTCTCATCAAAAATATTTTTGTGCTCTAAGAGCCGGTAGAATGATTTGAAACTGGTAAGACTAGAGTAGTAGTTTTTAGCCATTAATCTTAACGTAGAAATTGACGTCTTGTGAAATGAAAATACTATATCTATGGTAAGCCCATGTTCCAGGTATATATTGAAAAGTGATTTAAAATCGAAAACCCTGCGGTAATAATTAGAAATTTTGAATTACTTTACGTATATACATTATTTTGAAATATTCAAAAATAACAATTAATAGTGTTGTTGTTTATTTGTTTGTTACAGATTTATGGAATTCAAAGACGGATTAGAATATTTAATTTGAAGTAAAATTTTTGAAAATTTTCAACGTGGGTATATGTTTTATAAGATATATTTACTCGTTTAATTGTTTAAAATTTTTTTTAAATATTAATTTAATTTTATTAATTTATTAAAAAGTTGTAAATTGATAATTTCAAAATTTGTAGAAAAAACGTCATAATAAATTATCAATTTGATCGAAATCACGTTGGTGAATGTTTAGAGAATTATACCTAAATAATAGCAGGAGATAAACGGCTTTGAAAAAAATATTTTAATTTAATCTTTTTCATTCAATTGTGTATCCGAGTATTTAATGGAAATATTACTGTCATAATTAGCGTATTTAAATGTAAAAAATCGAGGAAATTATAGTTTTTATTTGAGAAATAAAATGGTTAGAGTGTGAGGGGAGAATGAATTGATCATTGTTTAGATTATGTGGACAGGAAATTTGAAAAATTGTTTAATAAACTTACAAAATTATTAAACTTCTATCGGGTTTTACATTAAGTTTTAATTTCCAAACTATACGATTACATAGTAGACGATATATGTATGTAATTACATAAACGCAGGTAAGGTGTTCATGTCTAAACACAGGATTGAGTGTTGCTCTTACTATATTTACTATTCGAATTCTGAATATGGATTGTCATTAGACACGCAATAATATAATACGATATTTAGTGGATTTCAAGTACTTCGATCAGTACTTACTATTTGATGCGAAACGTATTTCACGATTGTATTATTGGAAAGACAATATGAAATAATAGTGATGGTTGTACGGTATATATGTCAAAATTAATATAATTCATGTTTACACTTTCTTTCTAATTCGAAAACGATCCATATATTGTAATAGTAGGAGGTACCTTCATTGAAATACCAGAATTATTGAATAACACATTGGCTCAGTTAAACGAAATAATCTGTTCAATTAATTAAAAATTAAATTAAAAAGAATCTGCCAATGGTATTTTTAGACGTTTTGTTTTACGAATTATTAATCACATTAAGTAGATATTAGTTATAAAATAAAATTTTTGTATTGGGAAATATAACGTGTATTTATACACGTGTAATAATATTTAAGTAATTAATTTAAAACGTATTCCAACTAAATTTTAAACGTTTTTCTCGGATATATTTATGTCGTCATTCGTCGGATGAAACAATTAGGTATGGTAATGTAATAATTACTGTCCAAAGTCACGCGTAATATTTTAAAATATTTGTTATGTAAATGCAACGCACACTGTATATTACACAGTACGATTTTCTATCGGTTGGTGTTTTATTTATAACATTTATTAATATTTCATTTCATTTTGTCGATATTTTAAGCAATATGTTCCGTTTCGTTACATACAAACGTTAAATTTCTATTATTGAAAAATTAAAATAATATTTACGCAATTTCGCTTTCTACGAGAGTGAAAAGAATTTAACATTTTGGGATACGTTAAAAATGTAAAGACATCGATCGTTATTTAATTACTCAGATATCATCAATTTATTTTCACACTTAAAAATTAAACGCCGAATAAGTTTTTGACGCAAATACTGTAGTTATACTTATTGATTTTCGGGTGTTTCTATAGGAAAAATGTAGGTTAAAGAACAATAATTAAAAATACCATTGTTCGTTATTTTTTAAATGTATAAAAAAAATGTAGAATAACACAATTAACGAAAACAACAATTATATACATTTTTTATATTTGATCTGGAGTTTATCAAGTTTACGTTTTTGAAATACCGAAAGGTAATTTGTTTATTTTGGATTTCATAGCGTTTGTTAAGCATCGTCATAATATGAAATATTACTTTGTTTTATTTTATTTTTTTGAATTATCGAAGAAACTATATGATTAACGAGCGTTTTTGGTAAGTAAATGTGGGTGGCGTAGTATGTAATTAGTGTCATTAGCAGAAGCAGTATCTTTAGCTCGTCGATAATCGTATGGTCGCTGTATTATACTTCAGTAAAAACGTTTTACAGCAATATAAGTAGTTTTTAAACTCACTAGTCGAAAGAAACTTATCGATTAACGATTACCAAACGCGATTTAAAGAAAAAAAAATTCGCATTTCCAGATGCTTTCGATATTTCAAAATGCAACGAACATAACATAATGAAACGGGTGCAACGAAACTAGGTACCTTAAGTGTATCTTTATAGATATTCGTTTTGAATCGTTATTTTTTAACAGCAAGTAGGGCCGTAGCACCATTTCCAACGTACTTGTATTTCGATACGATAATAACATTAATAATATTATTATTATTATTCGGCGCGACGTATACGCGTCCATGTTTATTAAAAAAACGTTTTAATATGAGGAAATTGTTACGAGACGATTTCGATATACACAGCTATACAGACGTTGCAGTAGATCAATACTCGCCTGCGGCTATTAATCCGAAACGCTGAATTTTGTAAACAAACAATATGGATATTATTACACAAGCTCCGCG
>JAIPRN010005340.1:0-10998 GCA_025469175.1 Geopemphigus sp. TES_GeoC_2020 | reverse complement strand
GGTCCGAAGTATTGCCTTCAAGCTTGCGGGGCCGGTGAGGGTATTGCCGGTACAAAAAAAAGAAAAAAAAAAAAAAGGCTTTCCGAGCCAGTGAGGGTATTGCCGATAACGTGTTAAAAAAAAAAGATATCGCTAGGCTATCTTTAGAATATTTTAGGGGTTCGTTAAATTGACGTTGCATCTACACTTTAAAAAATAAATTTAAAAATATATTAAATAGACCATTCGTTATCAAACCGATAAATTTGTTGGATGAATTTTGAAATTTGCCTGGTTCATAAAAATTATCGGGAATTTTTCAAAAAAAATCTTTAGCGCCGTCTCGTTTCAAAAAACAATTGCACCAAACTACTCTCAACAGTTCGATATTTTTTCAAACTTTGCTAATTACCTTTTGATCATTTAAGATATTTATACTGCCGTTAATAATAATGACGAATAAAGTACAAAATACTAATGTTTTATTATGTTGATATTAATTGCTAATTACGTATAATTTAATATACATGAAACATTATACAGTGTTCAATTTTTATTGTATTTAATATTTTACATTAAAATAAAATCACTATAAGTATAAGATATGTTAAAAATATCTATTAAATTTGTTAAAGAAAAAGTAAATATGTGATTAGCTGGTTAGTCGGAGTCTAAAATATTATTATCTAGAAATATTTTAATATGTCAATTATTTAAATCATTTACATCATTGATATCATTATCAATAATCGACATACTGATATTTCTAAAATTTTATAGGGGCGTTATTCATTTCAGAGAGTTTATTATTACATACAATTTATTTTATAGATTACTTATATTTTGATACCAAAATTTTACTCTCTAAAGTATTTTCTAACTCTTTCCATATTATATCACTAAACTTCTTTATTTATTATTATATACCAACATATCATAATTTTCTATCACTGATAATTATTTAGTATATAAAATAACAGCAGAGCGACCATAACGAATATTTATAATAAATTCCTAAAATATGAATAAAATGTAATAAAATTATCTAAATGTATGTCTTGAATGATGACGTTACATTATAGACAGGTTTTGTAGAGATAGTGAATTGTATTATTATTTACTTTCAACTTTTTTGCACTCGTATGATGCATTAATAAAATAGCAAAAACTTTCAAAATTAATATGATTTTAAATTCAAACTATTATTGGTTAAGCTCATCATTCCATTTGGTTTATATCGTTCACATATTAGTAAATACATTACACGACTTTATAATTTACCTTAGTTTATTTGTTTTATATCTAGATATATAGTATCTTTATATATAATTAATTAACAAACGAAACAATTCGTATTAATAGAATAATTTATTGTTAGGTAGAGTTTTATTACAAGAATTAAAAGCAATCTTTGTCGGCCATAATTATATAATGTGTGCCTATTAACTAATACAATTAAATATATCGTAATATAATAAAATTATTAGTTGCTAAAGATTAAATTTGGAACAATAAATTTACCGAAAGAATATTATCCTTCTAGTGAAAACTAGAATTGAAGAACCTTTTCACAAATATAAATCGTAAATCTAATTCGTATACCACAATTATCATATCGTATCGTGTGTTTTGTTTTATTGTGCAAATTCTAATAAAATAATATATGTGACTTAAACAAACAAAAATTTGAAATTTTGAGATTAGAAAAGTGTTTTTTAATAATTTATATTTTACATAATACAAATCTAAGTATAAAAATTAGGAAAAATTGAGTATTGTTTATTTTAAGAAAGTACATTTTAATGTTTAAATCCAAAAACTATTTAAAGATGAATGGAAATATCACTTTATGTAAAAATATAATAAGATTGCATGAGAAAAATTTACATTAGGTTTTATACTTGCGTTTTGTTTAAAAATATATTCTAAATGTGGTTATTCAAAACAAAAATTGCCTAAGATTCAGTCTAGAAAACTATTTTCGAAATATAATATAACTATTAAAATTTTCAAAAAAAAAAAGAAACTCAAAGTGTACTAATCAAAAAAATATTTGGGAAATGTCTAATTTATAAAACTGTTTTTTTTTGTTTTATATAGATTTATAATTTTTAAAAAAAAATTTACGAGTATTCATTTTAAAAATAATTGCAAACGGATTAAATTTAAATAAGTGTATTTTGGTTTAAATAAATATACAATTTTTTTAAAAATATTCTGTACACATAAACAAAAAAATACTTTTCTAAACTAAACTCTTCTTACCTATATTTAAGTGTCTTTAACTAAAACAATTTACGAACGGTGTTGTTTAAAAAAAAGTAATAAGTTTTATATGTGTTTAAAATTGATAAAAACGTATCCAAGTGTTATTTTTCAATCAACAATTAGCAAGCAGTTCATTGTCGAGTAGTGATTTTTTTGTAATTTTAAGTATTTATAAATTTTTTAAATATTATTTTTAAAAAAACCCACGGAATTTTCAACAACATGAAATATCACAAACAACGTGTATATACTATATAAGTGGTACGCGTGGATTAAAAATGTCGAGTGCGAAACCGTGACGTCGTCAGGGAGATCGGCGTAAAAATAAAAGTAAACGCCGAAAATCGGATTTTATCGCCGTCATCCGTCTCACGGTGACGTTAATAATAATGGACCAATAATAATATTGGGTATTAAGACAACATCGTAACAAAAACTTGAGAAAAAATAAGTAAAAACTAGAGTCAACCAACGTCGATTTATCTGAGGGAACGCGAAATATTCGTAGCACATCACATACACTATTATTATTTCGCAATATGGAAATTTTATTTTTAATCTTTTAAAATATTTTGTAAATCACGTTTGGTTTTAGTCATGTCTATATCATAGTCTTAGATGTTATTTTTTATATTATATAAATTAGTTTATATCTCACAACGATACTTATATACCTCAATGTGTACATTTAATGCAAACTTTTACCTAACTCAATCCACTGCTTCAATTATTTATATCTACTATACTTGTTCATAACTGCTCACAACATCCGCTAATTTATTTCGTTTTCAATAGTATAAGTATTTTTCGATATCAACTAACCTTACAAAAGCTTAACGAGATCAATTAACGCATTTTATGTCGATTTCACAAAACTTCTATTCGTTTAAGACATATGTTAATTGATTGTATTGTTTGTCTATTATGACATAAAATCCATATGTATTTTACAGTTCGCTTCATGCATTCGTTATTTCATAATTAGATACGACCTTTTTCAAATTAAATAAAACATACACTGAGTGTATAATCAATAATCAATAATCGTTATTTATTAACTTAATTTTTAAACGTTTTTTCACTCCAAAAATAAAACGTGCTTATATCTATTGCACTACGAAAACAAAATATATGAAGATAAATTATGTATAATTTTATATCGTGTGAAAAAATGGTAAAAACTTATAAATATACGGTATTTTTCTCCCATATTATCATTGTCGAAGATAATTCACATTTTTATTTATTGAAACACAATTTAATAAATGCCATATATATATATATATATATATATATATATATGTGTGTGTGTGTGTGTGTGTGTGTGTGTGTGCGTGGGTCTCATTTGTTCCTAATAACGAGAATAAAATACTAATATTTTTTTGCGTTAATATACAAGAGATTCAATAGTTTTTAACTATATATAAGAAGTAAAAGAAAGTTTTCTCCGTAAGTCATTCAGTAATAGACTTTTTCACAAAATGTAAAAATACTACACGTTTATTTATTCAGCATTTTCAGACATAACCTCACATATATATATATATATATATATATATATAATTAGCGATACACAATATGTTATAAATTAATACAATAGACCACAGATGTTTAAACGTTATATTTTTCAGTTGTATTCCAAATAGAATAGGTTTATATATTGTCCGTGTAGACTATGGGTCAGACTGAATGTAATTCTATTTTGTCAGAGTAAACAATATACTTAATACATATATTTATTAATTATTTGGAATTTAGGGTTCGATTGTATGTGTTTACACTGTTCACGTAGAATATTAAATTAATTTTCGAAATCAATCATATCATCAGAGAAATCACTGCTATCAATAGATACCGATTGACTATTATATTTAGCTGGCACACAATTGAACTTAATTTTAATATATTAGCGAAATTCTCCGAAACAATAGATAATGTATAGTAAAGAAAATGTCGGAAACACTAAAACGAGTGTGAAAAATACGATCGGAATATTTGTCACGTTCCGTGTATGTAGTATTGTATTGTCCGATAAATTACCCGTTATTAATTATGTGCTGAATCTAATATTAATATTATAATAATATATCGAAATACTCATTAAAAACTATAAACGTCGGAATATCGGAAATGTAAAGTGATCTAATAATTCAACAATTGTATATAATCAGTTTTGAAATTTTCGAAATTTTAAACGCATCTTGGAATATCTGTTACATACTTACACATTTTCACACTGCGAAAATAAATATACGTAGAATAACAATATTGGTCAAATAATTATACAGTATGAAGCAATAAAGTAACATAATAAAAATGAAGAAAAGTATGATTTGGTCAATTAAAAAAATTCTAACCTAACAGAATAGTGTTAATTTTCATTAGACGTTTTTACAATTTAAAATAAAATAATAAATATATTATTCAAATTTGATTTTATTTCCTTAAAACAGAAGTTTTTTTGCCATTTATAAAATTGTTCTTTTCTTTAAATTTTACATTATTAACAACTCATGAAAAAAAACCCTTTTTTTCTACCAAACCTTTCCAGACTATTGATTTTCACTTTCTAAAATATAACATAATATTTTAATTTTCATCGCACATAAAATGGCCATAAAATGGTAAAAAAACCATATTTACAAACCTATCAGTTTTTTAAAAATTTGGATCGTCAGATTTAATGTTATAAAAATCCATAAAATTATTGATACGTTTTTATTTTTACAGAAAAAAAAGACATGATTTTTTGAATCACAATTTTCTAGGTCAGTATAATTTATTTATAATTCTTTCGAAATATTTTGATACTTGTAACTTATCTGTGACATATTTATAAAAAATATTTAAATTTTTAAAAATACCTTTATTTTTCTAAAAAACATGTCGGGGAACATTAAAAATCTACATATTTAAAAACGCTTAAGGTTTATTATATAACTTATGAAATATTGGTAATAGTCATTGACATATTTTGTATTTTTTCAAGAACTCGAAATAAAATACTAGCAGAGACATATATACATAAAAAATATTTCAACAATTATTATTATGTTTGTTAATTTTAACCGGAATATAAACATATATTCATTTATTTTAAATTTGAACATATTGAGTTAAAAGACAAAATTAAAACGCTTTGACACCCATAACGTTGTTTTTTCTATTAATTATGAATTTTTTACGACTCTGCTATGTTAATAACCCGATATTGAAAGAATCTATGAAAAACAAATTTTTAAAACATGTGATCTTGTTAAAACCAAAAACGGTATTGTCAATGGAATATAACGGATTTTATTTTTAAAAACCGTGTTTAAACGTTCATCGATAAATGAATGTTCAAAAACGTCGAAGCGTGACTATTTTTGCTGCCTTAGATTAGAGAATACGACTGATTTTTTGTTCGTCCTTTATTCGTTTACAAGTGAGAACATTTTGCGCATCAAACACACTACGTGTATATCTATATGATGTACTCCGTCGTTACTTTATCCCGTTCGCGTTTACAATATCGCTCCCGTTTCTATTTTTATTATTATTATTGGTTTCTAAGAATGCCGCTTTTGTTTATTTTCCCAATTTCTTTCGTGCGACACCCAGGTCATAAACAAATCGCGTTAGAAAAAGAACTACGTGTAAAGTTAATACATCGTTTCATATTGTATACACACGTGCGTCGTACATATTAAAAACGAATTATAAACGACATGCATAGCTTATCGTCAAATGTAATTGACCCGTTCCACGAACAACTTTGAAAAAAAACAAAATTATTCGTTGCAGATTATGTTTATTTCGTATGTTCTGCCAGTTACATTTAACGTATATTAAATTCCTTCTAACTTTTGCCGTTCCAAGCAACGCCGCTTACATTTTTCGATTCCAAATATCCCGCTGTATATACCGCCACACGAACTACCGCAATCGCTTTCGCCTTTAAAATATTTATAATCAAATTACGGATTCGATTGATGTCCATTCTTAATCGTCGATAGCGTGGCTATATCGTTATTTCGGACACTAACGCCGTAGAACGTTATTGTTTGTGTAAAGCGTCGCCGAATCGAAAGCAATTTTTGTATTTTACCGTAATAATTTTACAACGGTGCCAGTATAAAACAGCCGTATTATTCCAAGCCGAAAAATAATAAAATATGTATATGTACCGTAAAAACGATACGAAGGTAAGTGAAAAACTGGCCGCGGGGAAATTTCTCAGGGCGGAACGAAATTATATTTACCCGCAATACTCGCGCACGCGCAGACGTAGTATTTCCAATATATCTCGGCACGATCACGTTGCGTTATTTTGTTTTGAGCGTCTCCCACGTAAGACGTAATCGCGTCGTAAAATAATGTATCCTTTTCACGGCCAACGTTTTATTCCCGACGAATGTATCGCCAACATATTCCTAGAGTAGCCACGAATGATATATTATACGATCTTTAATAGCTTACCATACTCATCGATAGTCAGAAATTTCTTTTTCGTAACGCATTCGTTTTCGCTAACATAATCAACCCATAAACAATTGCGAGGAGCGCCTATTTTTACAATTATAATTTAATAATCGATAAATATAATAAAAACCATAAACGGATAATAATTCAAACGAACTTCAATTTACTGAATAACTTATATATATAAATATTATGAAAATTAGCACTTTTGGTTCAATAACGATTATAGAAAAAAATGTTATAATTCTATATAAAAATGAACAAGTACATGGTTATAATAAAGCAAAAGGTAACGTAAATGAATAATTACAGATATAATCTTTACACAATTTGACCAGCCGCTTACCTAAACGTATAAAATAAAACCAAACATATACACATATAAACAGTATATATATATATATATAAGAATAACGCGATAATTATAAAAATTATATGCTATTTTAGCATACATTTATATAAAACATTTTTTTTTTAATAATTAGAGAATTATTTGAACCTAATAATTCGAAGACTATTCGAACCCGAATAATGTTAAAAAATGTTACTATTTGAACGTAATATAAAAATGGCTTAACTTTAGAAGCGATCGCGCTACCGTTCGACAGTATCACGTTTTAAGGAGAACTAAAATTTTTAATTTATGGCGTGACGACTTATAAATATAATCACAATTACACGAGTAATTCTCTTAATGAATACGAAAAAAAAATAATAATAATAATACAATTCCATAAACGAATAACAATAATCGTGTTTGTGTACTCGTAGGTTCCCTCGTAACAGCTGGTCGATTATTTTGACGTAGTAGGTAAACTTAATCTCAGTTATGCTTTGACAGTTCGTTACTAATGATCAATTACAACACTATCGTTAACGAATATTTTATTTTTAATAATTTTTCGAAAAACGTATAACTTTTTGCGTACATATGACTATAATTATACGGGATACGTTATAAAAATAAAAGACGATGTTTCGGACGTTTTCACCCGCCGAAAAATATGATTTATTTCCCCGTAGATTAATTCCATTCGGCAAAATTTCCAGAAAGTTCGTTCGAATCCCTTTTAAATTCGTTTAGTTTAAAGTCATTAAAATTTGTTTCACGTTAAAAACTTAATTACCGTAAATGGTAGCGTTAATCATAAAACCATCGCGCATATAGATAATTAATCTAGTATAAAATATCGTGTTTAAGTAAATTTTCGTCACTAATATTTATAAGTATTAATATTACTACGTCACTAATAGTTCTATATAGACATTTTATATTATGTATAACATTTGTCTCTTGTGTATGTGGCAACAAACGAAATTTCTGTCTTTATTATTAAACTTGACGGGATTGATTGAACACTCGTTTGATAAAAGTCTCTTAATGATATGGACAGTCCAACGTAGTTATTTTATGACCGATGTTCGTTTCTTCATACACTCCATTTACATATATAGTATTATTCTACAAATTTTCGATTAACTGAAAATCGATTATTCATTTTTGTAAGATTTCGTTAAGTTCTAATTAGTTTTTCAAATGGAAATACGTATCGTACGTTTTGTTCCTAATGTCATTCGAGTGATAGCCAATATTTCCATAATTTTTACTTATGAAAAATGGTTATTTGAATGTTAAAATTGTTAACAGAACCGATATTCGATTTGTTGTATCAATATATTTTATTTTTCACTAGACAATATTCGTTGCGACAATTATTTATCGTGGACAGGTTTCAACGGTCGGTTTTAATACCTATTTTCCTAGAGACAATGTTAAAGTCAAGGTAAACTTTTCCTGAAAACCGATTCGGTTGAGTTTTGTAGTTCACCAGACACAAGACCCTACGTGTTACATGAAGTGATAATTTATAAAAGTCATAAATTATTACAAGGAATATGACGGGTGAAAATTTATTTATTTAAAATAACTAAAGATGTATAATAACCGGTTAACTAATAACAATATATGTGTATATATATGTATGTGTGAGTGCGTGTGTGCGTGAGTACACGTTATTTTAGTTTTTATATTTTTGTATCCTGTTCGAATATTAATGAAATAATAACACGTTTATTACAGGTATAATATACCGTCTAATCCAACACGCGTCTATTTATTAATAAATACCACCATAATACGCTTAAGTAGAACACAAAGATTAATAAAAGTATTATTTACTTTTATATCACTTTCGAAGCATAACGATATATATATGGTATTAATTAACAAAACAGGCGTACGACAAGAATTCAATTAAAATGCGAAAAAAAAAATAAAAAGCCTCTTTCAGCCTTAGTTTATAATTTAAATTTTCGTATATAAGTGAACATTGTAGTGTAAAAGCATTAACTATATCACTGTATATACGAAACTTATTTTCCGGCTGAATGGCATTTTGAAAAATATTGGCGAATTGCGATACACTCACGTGTGACGCGTTGAGTCACAAACATAAAATAACACTTTTGTCTGGAATGATATTTGTATGTTTTGTAGGACGCGCGCTGTTTACAAATAAAAATCGATTAGACACGTTCGTTCCGATCAAATCGTCGGCATAGTAAACAAATTCCCTGGCAAAAGAGTCTCGTTTCGTTTTCAGAAAATGGTTTTCTCTCGCTGTGAAAGATAAAAGAAAAAAAAATATGATAAATAATTCAACAAAATGTTTTGAATACGTGCCGCACAATATACCATTTACGAGAATAAATGATAACGTAAATCGTCGAATTTAGCTTTTTACGATCCCCTCTGTATAAATAGTTAATTTAATCAACCGAAAAACCTTATTTCGATTATTACCATAAATAATCGTAACATTCGACAATAAACAACATTATTTTCGAATGGTTTTTATACTAAATAACTTTTCAAACGAAATAAATGAAAAAGTGTTTAATTACTGCGAAGATAGTTTTCTCTTATATACATCTTTACATATTTCAAATATTGCTATACGCAAAAATAGTTATGCACATTTTTTCTCGTTCCGTTATTTATTTTGACAAGTATTACGTAAAATCTCTTTGGAACAATATTGTTTTCAATTCCTTTATAATATCATAAAAACCTTATAGTTTTCATAAACAAAACAAAGTCAAAATAAATGTAGACTCTATGGAAGATACTGAAATACAACTCAGATCAACTTATTTCACTATCCAAATATGCAATTAATTTTGTAAAATTGGTCAACTTTTACGAAATAATGTTTATTTACTTGTAGAATTGCAACACTTACAACAAAATATTAAATACTTTGTTTTTATTTACTGATAAACCAATTTACTTTCGAAATCAATTCCTATTATTTTATTAATTGTTATTATTTCAATTAATAATAATATCGATCATTTTTTTTTAAGTGTTCAGACAAATTTTTAACGAAGATCATAAGAATAATAAGAATTAAAATCAATTACTTAGCTAATTATTATATAACATAATAGAAACTAAATAATCCGACATTTTATATTTGAGTTATCGTTTTAATAACTCAAAGTCCGTAATTTAATTTTCCAATAATGTTAGTGGAATTTCAACCAAAACTATAAATTTGTTTTCAATTTATTATCTAATTATATCTACCCTTATTAATTTGACTTTTTCGTGATTTCTAATTGTTAAAACCATATTTTGATATTTTGGTCCATATTTTTATTTCTATTTATAGGCGACTTTTATACGTTTCTTATATATTCTAATTTAACGACTATCCTTTTAATATTGAATAAACAAATGAAGAAATGTTACTTGAAAACAAAAAACGATTACAAATTATTTTAAACCAACGCCTTAAATTAATGTGTATATCAATAATTTAAATATGTTTCAATTATAACAAATTGTAATGAAAATAAATAAATTATAATTATAATAAATAAATGGTTCCGTATATAAAATTACTATTTTATTATATTATAGATTAGTTCCGTTCATATAAACACAGAACTATGTGTTTGTTTGTGTGTACATATAAAACAGACAATAAGAACAATTTTTTTTTAAATTTTTATTATATTTAACCATAAACGAATGAATATTTTGTTATAATAAATTGTTCTTAAAACTGGAAAAAATATATTTTATGATAATTATTGATTAGAAAATACTAATAAATAAATTATAATATATTAATGAGTGTCAATTAATTAACGATTTGAGCAAAATACTTTTTATTATATTTGATCGACGTACAATATTACTTAAAAACAAATTACAAATTGTATTTTATTATTTTTTTTCGTTTTATTTATTGTTTTTCTATAAATAAATAAATATATATA
>JAIPRN010005339.1:0-10000 GCA_025469175.1 Geopemphigus sp. TES_GeoC_2020 | reverse complement strand
TTTAATTTTCAATTAACCATATAACCTAAAATATAATTGATAATAATAATAATGGATATATAATCTGAAACAGAATCTTGATTATATACATATATATGTTCATATAAGTATGAACTTACATGAGCATTATCGAAATAAATGAAAACTTAATTTATACGAACATGATATAAATACAAGCATAAGGTATTAATTTATTTTAATTCCGTTTCGATTTCAAAAATTATCTGTTTCGCTAAAATTTTGTGTCATTATTAATATTCTCAAAATATTTATCGTGTTTACAATATAAGATAATATTGGATATCAAAAAATATTTAGAAAAGAAAACGTATTTACTCGTAGTCGCATTATCTTATTATATACATTGGTTCAAAGACCACTCCGATTATATTATAAAATGGCGACGGCGTCGGTGACCGCGCAAAATTATTTCGTTATTTGTCGGAGTGGAAGGGAAGGACTTAAAATAAACAGATTATTGAGGATTTTAACATGTTCGTAATTTTTTTATGACGTTATTTCTGACAACTTTTCCGATTAAGAATAATAATCTATTCGATTACAGGACGAATTGATGTAGACGTAATGATGAAAATATCTAGTGGGTGATCAACAGGGTTGCGTTCGTTTTTCTCGAGCTGTTGATAATAAATCGATTGCCCGACGTTTACGATTTTCGATAATTTCCAATGTCTCGCGAGTCAAAATTATCCGACCATCTGCTAACAAAATACCGCGTATAACAGTAAAAGGTTTACCGCGACCAAAGTTAATGTTTACCTACGTCGGTAACGTTATAATAAACTAATAAAAAAAACGCTCTGGCGAAAAATAAATATGCGAAGTATTTCGTTTATTTATTTCTAGTGCGCCATCTAGAAGCGAAATCCTAAAATATCTGTACAAAAACGTAACAGTGTACGTACGTATACGTATGTCGTCGATAATAATTCACCACTCCGTCAGTATTCTGTATTTGTTACTTTCATAAAAACGTGTTTAATTAGAAACTCAATCGCCCGTGTAGGTTATAAACATATAATCGGTACGAGTGTTTATATCTTGTAAAACGATTAGGAGGAGCAACGATGTTTTACGCCCAGGAGTAAACGGAGTTTTTCGTGTAAAAAACGAAAGACGACGAATCGTTTTATAAGAAAAGCGTTTAGAAAGTTTAGAAAACCGTTGGAACGACCGTATCGCTACGGAAGGTTAGGACTATGTCGATGATTAAACTCGAAATTCGCCAAAGAAATGCGTTTTTACCGGTTAGTCCCGGGACTTAATGACCTTTAAATCGACAAATTCGTTTGTAAAGTTCATTGTTTGACGTACGTCGGTGTGGGGGGCAAAAATATCCGCTGTGACACGTCACATGCGCCTGCCCCTACGCTTTGGCGTGTCGCGGATTTTCGATATTCGGCGACGCGATAGAATCGTCGTGCCGATGTACACGACGATCTCCTTCTCCTCGGTCGATTTCGCCGTTGTACGGACGGCTACTGTCGAAAGTCTCGTACATATTATATTAACCCGAAGTTAGGGCACCACTGCCGTGTATTATAAAATAAATGTCAGCCTCGGAACAATTTCGTTAATATCTGAACTACGCCAATTATCGTTAAATCGCGTTGGCTTAATGGCGAACAATTACGTTTCGTAAACCCACTATAGACGTCACATACGATAATGTGGGGATGGTTGTAATGTCGGTGATTAATCGTGGTTATAATTTACCGGGAGCTCGTAGTTATTACCATAGATCCTGTAATAGACCTGTAGTATGGACTATTACTCTCGTACCGTAAAGTCAATTTTGACGATTAAATGAAAATCGCGTTAACCTACGCAACAAGGCCAAACGTTTTCGTCGCATTACCGCGGTGTGTACAATACAGTGTTAGGTTTTAGCGCGACCGACTTTATTTCATTTTCATTTGGCTAGTCCTAACAATCTTATTTCAGAAAATAATAAGTAATCGACGAGATCGCGCGGTATTGACGATTATGGATAAAATCGATATTTAAAAGATGATCGCCGACCCTGGATGTTCGTAAATTTTATTTTTTTATAACAATTTGTTGACAACCGTTTCGCCATACCGAATAGCGTTACAAAGTTTCTTCATTGTATCGCCGTCGGATAACGTCCAACGTTCGCCGTAAATTAGCGCGACTCGTATATTATTATCGTTCGGTGTAAAATTATTGATCTCGTCAATGTCGAATTTTGCCCATCGTTAACGGACGCAAAGGAAAATTTACGGACTAAATCTTAGAAACGACAAATTTAAAAAATGTGGATATCGATCTGAACCAGTCGCCCGATCCTGTTGGAAATCGTAAATCGTAATAATACCGGCCGTATTATTATTTTAAATACGAAAATTGCCCAAAACGGGCATATTAACAAACATTTTAAGTACGCAGTTTGTAGAAAACCCCGTACAGAGAACGTGGAAATGAAAAAACAAATCGTCGTTTACACGTAGAAAACAGCAAAAGTTATTCGAGATAAATACGTGACCGTTACTTCGTAGTTATTACTAATCACTAACGTAACTCGCTGAGTGGGGGGGAGGAGTATATGTAAATAGAGAAATCGACGGGAAGATTTGTCGAGAAAAAATCAGACCGGTCGAAAAACATATTGGCTAAAAATAAAACGGATTAAACCCCTGAGAATCGTTTCGAGGTATCTGAAATGTCTTCATTGTGTGGCCGAACGTTGAAGAGTAAACTACTAACATTTTTCGCGTCAATTACGTCTTAAACGGGATACGCGAAATAAATTTTCGGAACCGCCCGAGACTATCGTTGCCGAAACGCATTACGTGACGGGATGTTTCGTCGAACCAATTGCGGAGGAATCGAGGGAAGAACGAAAGCCTACCGAAATGAAAGACATTCGTTACGGTAAATAGCTGTGTGGCCGGCGCTAGACGTCGTTCTTCGGATATTTCGGCCTACGGTGGCCAGGAATGCTCGTCATCCGTGATGGTTGAGCGCGCCAACTACACGACTTTTTCGAAAGGTGGGCACGGGTTTACGTGGACGGATGATGGGACGGACGTACGGGCGGAAGGGAATCCTATAAGTCGTTCACGCTGACCATTCCCGAGCCCCCTCGAGGAACTCACCTTGTCACGGTGAGGGGGCTTGAGCGGAGATCCCCCTGTGGGATCTCCTGACCAAGAGTTCCGTATGGCCGTAGATCAGAGGAAACTGACATGGACCCAGAATAAGGCATAATGATATACAGTTGGCCACCGATATAAAATCAGCGCTGGCTATGGATATGAATATACGGTCATGGACCGAGATTAAAAAAAAGAAAATTAAGAAAAATACATAAATGACACAGTTGGCCCCAATATATAAGGTCATAAAGTTTAAATTGGCCACTGCAAACTGATTAATATGGATATAAAGATTGGAAATCGGACATTGGATAATAATAGAGAGCCTCTGAGGCAGTCGTCCCGATTCCAGAACAGGGTACGGATCACTATGAATAGTTTCGATGCTAGTAGTCCATATTGACGACATATGACTTCGGTTATGTACCACGGCGCACCTTGAATAGAGCCAAGCATTAATATAAGGTGCGTCGGGATAAAGGGGCTTGCCCCTCAAAGCCTTGGGAAACACGTGGCCATTCCCGAAACACCGAGGACACGTTCGTGTAGTCGAAATGGGCGTTGGACGACTTTCAAAACTTGAATAATAAAATAATAATTGTAATAATAAAATATTAATAATCCGGTAAAATACGTTCGATTGTTAAATCGATTATTTATTATTAGAGCGCTCTCTACAAGTGAAAAATCGTGTAAACTTTAACCCGATTTATATTTTAAAAAAAAAAACGCTTCCTTATTATCAGTATATAATATATTGTACAATATTGATAACAGTATTTACGACATGTGCGTTTGACATTTCGAATTCTTACTTTATAAAATATACAAAAAACCTGTACAAAATCTATACACTACGAATAAACGATATATATACGGATATATTTTTATTCCTACGTACAAATCGATATAAAATTTATGAAAAAAATGAATTCCGACGAGAACAGTTTTCAACACAAACCTAACTTGGCTACAGAAGAATAGTAAGTTAATCCTATAATATTGTTTTTTCTATTTACTCTCCAGAAGTTTACCAAACTCGTTTTCCAAAATATTTATTTCTTCTTGTAACTTGGTTCGAACATTTTGTCTCTTCAACGAGTCTATCAGTTCCAACTGTTTTCTAAATCCTGTAATTAGTACGTCTCTTTCTCTGATACATTTCGCCAACACATCGTCATTTTTTGATAATGTTTTCACGTATTTTTCATCAGCTTCTTTATTTCCCTGTTCCAGTTTTTTTACCGTTTCCTTAAGCTGTTTATTTTCGTCTGTAGTTTTTACAAAAATCGACCTTTGTTTCTCGTGAACGATTTGTTCGTGTTTCAATTTTTTCTCCATACATCCTATATCTTTCATTAACCTGTTCACCTCGGAATCTCTAGTTTTTAGTGTTCCAGTTAATATCTCGATTTCTCTTTCGTGTTTTTTAATTTTGTCTTTGAGTGATGTTACTTGATAAATGCATTTGTCCTTCTCTTCTGTCAATTTTTTATTTTCGCGTTCTAAATTATCGCAAATGTCTTCTTTTTTCAAAAGTTCGTTGTTTAAACGATCAATTTCTTTTTGTAGTACATAATTTTTAACAGTAATTTCTTTACTTGTAACAGTCTTATATTCTTCTATGGTATCGCCATTATCAATAATTTTCATGAATGTATTAAATTCTGAAGATTTAATAGGTTTCGATTTATGTTTAACATCTGTTGTACTAGATTTATCGAAATCATCCATCTTGATTTTCATTTCGTTGATTTCTTCCATAAACTTTTTCGTAATTCTGTTGTTTTCTTTGTATTTCATTTGTAGTATTTCTTCCTTCTTTAATATTTCTCCTTGTTCTTTCGCCATATTTTTTAATGTTATGTGAATACTCTATAAATTGTCAAATACTTTAGACAAACATTATTTTACATTAAGAATAACAATCGGGTATTAAATAAGTTCATTGTTAATCGATAAAATATAAAAATTAAATTACAAAATGAAAAGAGTTATTTGTTTACATTATTGTGGTAACTATGATATTATCTTATTGACAGTGTTACCAAAAAATATATATATATAAAAATTATAATTTATAATACAATTCTCGACGATTATTTTTCTTATATTTTTTTATACATTATTTTCCGATTGTACGTGTCGTATATTGTATTAATTGATTGAACACGTATACCTAATTTAAGTATGTTAAATTGTAATCGGCAAAATATTCGTTAATAATTAGTTTTAAAATGTTTGTTTATAAATGCTGTAAATATTAAATTTAATTATTTTTAATTTTAGTTGGAATGATACTTATAACGTTGAATTGGACAATTTCAAAAACTTTGGTGATTTAGGTGCTGAATGGTTTGGTCATAGTATTGGGCAGAAGATGATTAAGTAAGAATAGTAAAACGTGTATACAAAAATAAAACTATTGATTTATTAATATATTTATCTGAAATACCTTATTACCTACCAAATAAAAATTGTACTTATTTGGAGTGGGATCGTGCTTAGTAAATAATCAAATATGGCTTGATTTACTTCAACAAGTACTTAGTAATATACATTTAATATAAGATATTTAGTTTTAAATGAAGTTAAACAAAAATAAGTTAATTATTCCCACATCTTATTTGTCAATATGTAATATATTTTTTATTTTGGCAAAAAACTAATAATAATATTTGTGTTTGTTTTGAAATACTAACATTTCTCACACATTTTAGTGTACTTTTTCGGATAATATTGTTTTAGACATCTTCTATTGAACAGTGTTGCTTACCTTCTGACATCTTCCGCTATAATAGTAATTTACTCATTTCTTACTTTATATTTTCTAGTCACCTTGTGTATATTTAACGAGAATAAATATGGGCTCAAATACAGGTGAATCATTGATGATAACCGACAAATATACAATACAATTTTATTTTACAGATGTATACAAACATATTGTAAAATTCGTCAAGACGATCTTATTTTGGATGTTGGATGTGGAAACGCTTTACTCTTAATTCAATTAGTAACTATATTTTTATTATATTTATTCATAAATACAGTAATTAGTGTTGTTAAAATAATAATTATAATCAGGCTAAATTAGGATTTTCCAATCTTTACGGCATAGATTATTCAGCACCGGCGATAAAATTAGCAAATTCAATAGTTGAAGAACAACAAATAGAAAATATAACGCTAATGGAATTTGATTTTGTGACTGGTGATGTGAAAATGTTACCGACATTTGCATTGGTCTCAGATAAGGGAACCTATGATGTTATCAGTATGAATGATGAAAGTAGAGAAAAAAGAAACCGGTACAAAGAAAACATAATGAATCTATTACAGCCAAACGGAATGTTTTTAATTGTCAGTTGTAATTGGACCCAACAAGAACTGAATGAACAATTTGAGGGTGGTAAGTAATTAATGTACAATTAAGTTGCTTGTTATTGATATTTGTAACGGTAACTTTTTCTCCTCTGTAGTTTTTGAAATTGTACACGCTATTCCAACTCCGTCGTTTCAATTTGGAGGAGTTGTTGGTAATACGTTATCGGCAACTCTTTACAAAAAAGTGTAAAAAAAAAAAATGTTTAGTAAGAAATATATTACATTTTACTACAAACGTGTTCTAAATACCTCGACGAAAACTATAATATACTATTCAATTATGATTATTTTGTAAAACCATGGCGACTAAAATTGCTAAATATATTGATAGTATTGCTCGTACGCCGCCTGTAACAAAATAAACCAATATTGTAATACGAGTATATAATTTTCCGAACTATCAAAAGTAATAATAATTACCGCTACAGCTACCGTCGTCGTCTGCGAACTCCTCTCTGCACTGACATATCTTGAAATCTGTATGTATCGCGCTCGCGTTGTGTGCACAATACGCTAACTGGATACATTGGATGTCCCGTTCACACGGCATTCCCAATTCTAAAATCAAAAATAATTTCATAAATACGTATTACTAAAATTCAAAAATGTGAAACCGATGGTCGTAGCATGTGTGTATGACTAATTTTCGCCAAAATATATATTAAACTACGGTAATTATAATGTAAAGCTATAATATGTGTATGTACTATAAATAAGGATACATTTTAACAATACAGCACGTTATAAAACAAATATTTAAAAACAAATAAACCTTTTGTTTGTCGGTTATAAAAAATTAACTATTATTATGTATAGTAATTACCGTATATTATGTATAATATTTTGGCGAAAATAAAACTTTTAAAAAAAAAACTCCCAGACGTTAGCGGGTTTATAATTATTGACAAGTAAAAGCGTTTATTTAATATGTGTATTTTTTATCGAACAATTTCAAAAACACGCGAAATATTATTGAAATTTACCTATTTTGGTTGGACCGCCGACTGGTACAGTTTTGTCGATATTTCGTACGAATTTTAGTATCGCGAAATAGTATTAATAATTTCACGATTTCCGTGTCAAACAATTGTTCGTTAACGTTCGGCATCGGTTCGTCCCGTGCATTTAATCCGAAAAAACAACGATTCGCGGGCGTTGCGCTGTTCTGGTTGCGAGATTTATACGTTTTTTTCAAACGATCTACCGCGCTGACGCGTTAAAATTCGAATTTCACGACGTATTTGCCCATGGACCGAAACGTAAACACTCGCGTACGATCGAGAAAGATTAGACTTTCCGCTACCCATAAACGGACGACCGCCCATGTACGTATATAAATGAATATGTTACGTTACCCTGAGGTGAGGTGATACAATCGTCGTTGATCGGATGCGTCTGGTCGGCGCACAAGCATCGCAGTTGGCCGTCCACCGGGTCTTTGCCGCACGACGTTTTCGGCCACTGTTTGCAACTGTTGTCGTTCCGGCACTCGGACCGTCGGATCGTATCTAGAAAAACGTACCGATTTTCGTACCAAATGTTTCACGGATAATAGGCGACGCGCGTACCTTTCGGCCGGGAGGCCGCGTTCCCCGGCACTACGCCCCGTTTCGGTCGGGATATCGTGGCGGCGTCGGCGTCCCGGGACGAGAGCGCGGTGACGAATAGCGTCGAAAATGTGACGGCGAAGAGGAGCGCGTAAGCCGCAGCCGGCCGCCGCCGTCGTCCGATCTTGTCCGGTGCGCGCATTTCGGCGGAATGACGGCGGTAGAAAGCGAAAAATGTCCGCGGGGGGAAAGTGTCGCGCGCCCGTGTAAAAACAAAGGTGGCGCGCGCGCTCGCGCCGTTTCCTGTCGTGCGACGAACACGAACCTCGCCCACGCGGCCTCGAACGCCGGTGGTTATTTATCGTGTCCGTACACCCGGTTTCCCGTCCGCTCGTTAACAGGAAACGTTTCGCCGACCTTGAACGGATTTTCTTTCGACCCTTCCCGTCGTCACCCTCCCCCCGACGGTATTTCTAAAAAACGTCGTAACCGCCGACGTCGAGGGGATATTCGCGACAATTCCGCGCGGGCAGTATGAAATTCGCGACACGAGCGTGCTCGACGGCAATATCGGTCACGTCGTCGTCGTGTGTACACACACACACACACACACACGTTTAACGTAACTTAAGTAAAGGTCGTGTAAACCTAATCTCTCCCTCTTCCCCCTGTTATAAAATGTTACGTGACCCGTCGTATTTGGCGTGGCCGATAGGTGAACGAAATGTCGTCGGGCCGTTCACGAGTATATACGGCGGGTGTATGTCGCAGTGGCGACATTGTCGAAAAACGAAGGGAAAAAACCCGCGAATACGATAACTATGTGCGGGGGTGGAAGGAAGCACGCGTAAAAATTAGGAAATAATAACGACGCCCCCGCGTGTATATATACGTACCAGGATTCGAAGGCGGTCTTGATGACCCTATTCCCGACGTCATGGGTCGCGTGACTAGCGTTCGCGCACGCTATACGGGAGTTTCCACTCGACGCGCCCGTATACACAAATATACCCACGAATCGGATACGCAATGACGTTCGTCGTCGTTTTTACCATTTAGATGGCGGCGCCGCGATAGCGCGCGTTCAACGAAATATCGAGCGAACGTTAAGTAATCGTCTCGCGCCGGGTTCCCGTGTACGTACGGTATTCCGTGCCTCCCTAATGGTTTTCGGCCTGTTGTTGCCTATCTCGCTGCCGATCGCCGCCGTCTGTTGTTCCAAGCGTTAACGAAAATATCGCGCCGTACGACTAAAACGGTATCCCCCCCCGGTTAACGCGCGTACCACTTCGTATTTCGCGACATTACCAATCGTCCACCCGCTGTATTAAGAGGCAACGTGGCCAAGGGTTACAAATAGTATTTATAGTGTTCGCGTTGTTCCGAAAAGTAACGTCCTTTCCCCCCCCCGGGATTGGCGGCGTTCCCCCGACGGAAAAAAGCGAAAAGATAATCGTGCCGGGCCCATGTACGAGTATTTGTTTAAATTTGCCCTCGACGACGGTCGGGTACGGAGATTATACGGACGCAAATCCGTGCTCGCGCGTATACCGTTCAAAACAACAAGCGTCCGGTAGGTTTCTAATGTTTATGTTGTCCGCGACGTATCGCGCGAGTCAATAACTTAAGGCGATGCCTCGATAATGTAGTACACACCGCCCATGAATGACGTGCCCGCGGATTTATATAAAACGGAACCGTGCGATATAAATGACACGCCGTAAACTATTACTGTATATAGAAAATGTAAATGTCGTAATCAATAAACGCGATTTGACGTATAACGGGTAACTTCCGGACAGAGAACGTTTAATAACGCCCGCAGTTTGTTTTTAAAAACGCGATGTCGTAAAATCGGTGTTAGGTTTTGTACGACGGGCGCGGCGAAAATACCGTTTCGTGTAGCGACACCCCCCCCCCCCCCCG
>JAIPRN010005338.1:0-11005 GCA_025469175.1 Geopemphigus sp. TES_GeoC_2020 | reverse complement strand
TATATATATATATATTATATACATATATATTATATACCACCTAATCCGATTGATCGTGTCTTTGTTCACACATGAGTACAACTATTGTTATCGTCGTCGTTACCAAATATATATACATTTATGAATTACGTTTGGACGGACGCGTAGCATAAAAATAGTTTTCGTAGTCGATTAAGAACGCGGGACGTCGTTGTGCGTACACTTTAATTTTTTTCGATATCGCGTTTTTGTTGCTTTTGTCGCGAGAGTCGATCGCCCGTGCCGCCGCCAATGACCATAATCGTTTTACGCGCCTAAAATCGTTTCGATTGTAAACAAATAGATATTGCGATTCGGCGGTCGCGTTACAAATCGAGGGGGACGCGTGCCACGATTTTTGGGCGCGAAATTCCCGAAACAGTCGGTGGTTACGACATACCTCCCCCACGTCGCGTAGTATTTCGTATTCGAAAGAACGTCGCGTACGCTTAAATTCTTCGGCCATTTTTGATACGTTCGCGTTAGTTTCGATTTTTTTTCGTGTAACACGTATCTGTGATATTACTGATAATGGTACAAATACGATTTGTTATGTTTCATATATATATATATATATTATATATATGTAATTGAGAAGAACGGTGGGTCCCAGTAGTTCATTCATTATCGATTTTCCCACCTATTACGTTATCGGTTTATTAATATATCTATTTGGATTATATTTACTCGCGCGTGCGTATACGCTTAAATTTTTTATAAATACGAATCGGTTTACGATTATTATTATTATTATTATTATTGTTGTTCGATATTTAATCGACGGTTCCCGTTTCTTATTGTATAATATTCGAAAATCGAAATCACTCGACGCACGAACTTTGTAACGATATTTCCACTTCGGTTTTTAAATTTGTTTTTTTTTTTTTTGTAACGTTACGTGTTGAACGATTTTTCGTTTGTTTTTTTTTTGTATCGTCGAAACGGTGTTTTCGAAAGGCTCGTCGTCGACTAGTTAACCGGTTACGAATAACGTTCATCTAGGCGTCGTTTCGGTGTATTGCGGCGCGACATTGCGTAGTTAAGGTATCCGCGTACGAGTTACGTTGGTTAGATTTCTGTTTTCGCGTACGAAGTAAAAACAAATATCGTGTCCGCCCGACACCGACGAGTTTAACGGAAGGACATTTTTTTTTTTTGTATTGTGTATTATTATTCGCGAATTCCGGCGTTTTTTTTTTTTATTTTTTGTAAACGCCCCGGTGTCACGTCGTTCACTTTGTTCGGTTAATGTTGGCATTATTAACCGTTTTCGGTTAACAAGCGCGACGAAAATCCAACGTTCGTTTTCTGTTTGGAAAAATTGATGTTGATCGCGACGTCGAATGATCTGATTCAATTAAACGTATGTACTTGTATTTTTTTTTTTTTAATATATATATATATATATTTTGTCGGGTAGCTACGAATTTTCGGCCCGATACCAGCGGCCGTCGTGTCTGTTTAATATTGAAAGATAAAAACGAATTGTTTGGAACAAAAATGTTGGCGTTTTTTCTTTTCTCGTAATAAAACCGCGCTAAGGGCGTAGCCGCGGATTGTTGTGTGACGACCACCCTTATTCGCGTTTCCCTGGCCGACCTGTCGACGAGACCGATAAATAATCGCCCCGATCTCGTTAAATCACTTTAAAGCGTATTTTCGCCGTCACGACTTAAGTGGTTCAATTTTCGCCGACCACGCGTGATTCTATTATATATATATATATATAAAAGTGTACGGTCGCCGTCCGCGCAGTTACGGGGAGACTTTTAGAGAGTTTAGCACACTTATGCCGTTGCCTTGGATACGAGGTCGTTCTTTATATTTATATATATATATATAGATACGTTTTAGCACGTAACGAAAGGAATGATTAGCGAACGAGTGTGCTAAATAAACGAAAAACCCCGACGCCGCCCGTTGAATAATGTATACGTTTTGGACGGGCGCGAAACGGATATTTTATTCGTTCTTGCGCGAAAACTGTATAATTTCCGACCGGAGTCCGTGTTGAAAATGCCGGTCGTTCGCGCGTTCCGTCACTACCATATAGCCGTTCGTGTACCGGTAGCGGACAACCTTGTGAAGACTTTTGTCGGACGGAGACTATTGGGCGAACGGTTTTTCGCGTCTAAACGATCCCGACGCGAGCGTATAATCCAAGTTTCCCGTCCGTGACGATCGGGTTTTTCGTATTTTCGCTTCGAGCAGCCGGACGATTTACGTAGTGCGCTTTCGGCGGACGGTGTGTGCCGAGCGCGTACACTGTTTAGGTAAAGGTACCGGAATTGGAAAATCGTTGGTTCGTCCGGAGTCGACGTATCCGATCTATGTAAAATGCCGGTGTACGAAACGAACGGACAATTGTCGTACGGAGCGCCTTGGCTGTACAATTGTATCGAAGTCGTTACGATTACGGCGGACAACGTTCGGGGATATACTTTACCGTTCCGAGGGCTCGATCGTGGCCCACAATATAACGACGTATCGATTCGATAACACGAAAAACATTCGTCGTCACGGTGTCTCTCGCTCCCGAACTATATCCCTCTCCGTTCTTGGACTCCGCCATTCTGTCGAGACGTTCTTCCTCGGTGTCTCTTTCCCCCGTTGGTTTTGTCCATTCCCGGCCGTTCTACGTATACTTTCTTCGTCCTTTTGTCCAATTTCCATCGTCGCGTCGCTCGTCAACGGTCGGTTCCCGCGCGTTGTTCGTCCGTCCGTCGAAATAACGGACAAACACACGCAACGACAATTTGTACGTGACGCCGTTCTTTTTTCGCCATTCACTCGGGAGACTTGTGTCTACGCAAAAGTTTTGCCGTCGCCTTTAAAGGGGGGGGGATAAGGTTAATTCGTAGAAAAAAGAGTATATTTTTGTGAATTTTTCGTGACGACACGGTAAAAATATTCTTATTAAATCTAATAATACATTTAAGTATAACATTCGAAGAATATTGGATAAAATTTTCACGAAGAAATATTAAAAACTGGCGGCAATTATTCGGACGTATCTCGGAAAAAAGTAGAATTACGGTGCCCCTCATAACTTGGTGCCGGATCATCTGAAATCAAAGTTCATTCGTCGGATAATAGTTTTCGTCGGGTAACGCTAGGAGGGTTTTTCGAAATTAAAATTTTTCATTATTTCGAAACACTCTAAATGGAAAAAACGCGATTTTTCGCAAAAAATAAACAGCTTCTTTGTTATTGTAAAATAAAAATTATCAACAAATTTGAAAAAACTCTCCAGCCTCGTAAATTATATACAGAAATAGCGTTTAAAAGAATCGGTGCTGTAGTTTTAAAGTCACGAGGGGCACCGACTTTAAAAATATGAGTTGTGGGGAAAACGCTTTAAAGTTTTCAACACTAAAAAAGCTGGTATAGAACGTTCATAAGCGAATTTTATCAGCTTACACTTTTACACTGAATCATCAATGCCAGGTCCATAAAGGATGTTGCTATCGTTGTATGCACGTGCACGTTTGCTCGATAGAATATTTATATTTTACATAAAATATTAAAATAAATAATAATAAAACAATAATATTTTTTATATAAAATTTTATATTTTTATACCCTTACACTGACATAAAATACAGTAATAAGCACGTTTGAACTTGCGTTGACAGGTATAAAAATACTCATAACTTCGTCAATTTTGCTCCAATCGACTTGAAATTTTGACACAATATTTTTGAAATATTAGGCATTTAGTTAAAAAAATTTTTAAAAAAAAGCAAATTTTTTTTACCTTAACCCCCCACCCCTTAGAAAGCTCGTTTCGTTTTCGGACAATATGTACGACGATGTCGTTTCCATCGTTCGAAGGTCGTGCGCGTTTCGGGTGGTCCGCAATATGAACGGCGGTCAACCGTCGTCCCACCTACGTCACGGATAAAGGTCGGCCGGTTACGTTAGCTGGATACGCGCGATCCATTTGTGTCGTAGGCGCGGCGTACCACCGTACAGATCGATTCGAAATTTTCGCGTTTTTAGTATTACGTTTTTTTGCGCGCGCGGCCAACGGCCGGTTTTCGCGTAATGGACCACGACGATTGGATTATTTAGCGCTCGAAACATTTGGCGACCGTCGTGCCCGGTGTATATTACGGTCATTCGTCGCGACATCGCGCTCCTGGGCTTTAGCCAAACTTAAAGGTTCGTCGGGTTTGATTATCGAACGCGCCGAAATGTACCGGCGGCACTGCACCTTTGTAAAACCATTTAGAGACCGACGCGTCGCGGGGAGCGCGCGCATTCGAAAATTCTATAATTTCGGCGACGATTGGCGCCCGAGTTTGTCGTTTTTACGATTTAAAAACACGCCGGATAAATCGTAGGCGCGTCGTTGGTAAATAAATGGCGCCGGGATCGAAAATCGGCGTTGAAAAAAATGACTAAAGAAAATCGGATCGACGACAATTTTCGTCCCGACGGTGACTGGCGGTATGGAGCGAATGTGACGACGCCGTTGTCGTCGTCGTCGCGATGGGGCGTATTTCGATTGTTTTTCTAGCGCGTTTAATAATGACTCGCTCTATCGATCGGACGATTCGTCGGAATCGTCGTTCGGTTTTTTTCGTTGTCTTTTGTTCGTTAAACGCGCGCGACGATTTTCGGATTATTTCGTAATTTTCGGACTTCCGTCGCCGAAAGTTCGCCAAAGCGAATAAGCCCGAATTACGGCGGTACACGAGATCCTTTTTGTCCGCCGTTTTATCTCGGTACGCCCGTAATACGGACACGCTAATTTTCCGACCCGTTAGATCCTGTCTCTGCTATAATACGAACGGAACTGAAAGCGGAAGACGATATATATATATATATATTCCCGTTCCCAAAGGCTAGTCGACCCTGTTTATTATCGCCTCGAACTGTACGCACGTATAAGTACATTACGCTCTCGTACCCGAGACGACGAGATTTGAAATTCGATTAATTCGCCGCGATTCTCGTATACATCGTGACTCGGCCCCACCGGACAAGGTACGTGCACAACTGCGAGCGCGCACCCCTCGCGAAATCGTCTTCGATAACGCAATTATAGGATCGAGCGAGCTCGACGGTTAATTTACTTCGGTCGTGGCGTCGCGTTTAAATAATCCGTCGGCGTGTAAATGTTCGAACGGAATATTCTCGCGCCCGTCGTAGGTTCCGTAACCGTGGAAAGAACACGTGCCGTTGGAAACACGAAACAACTTGCCGGAGGCTTAAGCGCTTACGCGACGAAATGATTACGTTTTACGGTAAATACTTTTTCGCGCGCGTAGTTAATTGATTTTTTCGTTTTTTTTTTTTTTTCATCCCCGAAACGTGTCCTGCATTTTTTGGCCAATCGCGCCAATATTATACTCGGCCGGCGCTGTGGGACCGTCCCGTAATATTAATAACGCGTTCGTTATTTCCTTTCGTCCGCAGCAACCGCGCCCCGATTTCATTACGATTCCGTCTCCCGGAAATTCGTCCACGCGCCGAAACGTTGCGAAACGTGTGTCTAGGCCGAAGGCTACGCGAGTCGTGCGCGCGGTTTCCGACGACGGATTCGAACGGAAACTCACGCGTTCGTTCGTACGCGCGTTTCGGTTGCTTGCCGTGAGACAATCTGGGACTATAGAAAAAACGGTGCCCGCGCTATCTCGCATTTTAAACTGCGCGAATAGTCGGTAATAATAATAAATTTTACTTTTCGTTACGCAATTCGAATAACACGCCGCGTAGTAATAGTACGATCTCGCGGTTACAAAACCGCGCGTCGTTTCTCGTTATTATGCGTGCGCGAGCGCGCGGGAGCTACGAAAATTCCCATTGTCGACACCACGCGGGTAAACAGATCGTCAAATTGATAAGTCCGATTTTGCCCGACGAGACCTTGAGTGGCTCCTTTAAATAAACGAGATTAGACGATTAGATAGGATTCGCCGACACAATAGTGGCACCCCCCCCACATACATACACACACACACCTCCCTCGAGCACGGGTCATTCGACGGAGCGCGCGGTTACGTTTCTAGGTACGAAACGCTAAATACGACCGCCACGATTGCCGATTACGGCGGATTAATCTACGTTTTATAAGGAAACGATCGAGCGATTTCCGACGGGTCGTTATTTTCACGTAGGGGATGGGCTTCGGGTATGCGTTACGAACGGATGGGCGGGGGGTGAATGGTATAAAACTTTACGAACTTTAAAAAGGAAAATCGAAAAAATCGTTCGGCCGATCGTACGTTTGTAACCGACTGATCAAATATTACCTATCCCTGGCGGCTGCTATTCCCGCCGCTGGTCTTGTTGATGTCGATCATTCTTCCGAACGTCGGTCGAAAACGTTTCGTAATAGAAACGATCGCTCGATTGGCGCGATCGGGCGTGTATTTGAAATGTCCACTCTCCCGATCGTCCACCGTTTGTTTACCGGTAAGTCGCGGTGCCCGATTGTTTACGAATCGAAAGTAAAAATTACCGACGGTTATTGGGATCCGCCTAGTTCGTCGTTAACCGACGATTTACGTCGTAGTAAAATATCGAAAATTATTTTCGCGCTCCGACTTCGAGTGCGAGATTTCGCAAAGCGTTACCCACTACTGGCGTGTACGGTACGCGCGATAATTGATACGTATGAACAGGAATCGCCTCGGTGTTAACGTTCCGACCCGGTCGGATGTAGCGGATGAATGGCGATCTCGGAAAACGGGAAACGAAATTATTTTCGACGAATCGCATATGGTCGACGCGAAATACGGGCGCGCGTACGTAATAACGTGAATTGAACGGGTCGGTTGTCAAAAGCACGGTATGTCACGTGCATACACGCGCGCGCGTATTGTTCACGAAAACAAAACGTTTGACGGATCATTCGTCGTTTCCGATCAAACGCCGTCGTTTTCGAGAAAAATATTATATTACGGTCGACGCCGCCCCGCCTATTCGGCGGCGTGCGTTACGGACCATACGGATTTCGTAATTAATAAACAAAAAAACCACGAACAAGCTCGGTACAGAAATATTCACGCCGAATTCGTCGCGCGTACGAATACGTTCCCGCCCTGAGGCTGATTTCGGTTACGCGTTTATTTCGCGAGTACCCTCCCGTGAAATTAAAAACCTCGAACGACGTAATCAACGCGAGGCGGTTCCGTTTAATCAATCGGAATTGTTTCTACGTACGCCGTATAAAAGTTTGGTTCGTTCGTCCGCCAAAAAGACCGATTGGCTCTCTCGAACGATTTTCGTTTCGTTTTTTTTTTTATACAAATCGTGTATGCCGACCATGCCCGAGGGCAACCTATAATTCACTCCCCTCCGCGTAAAACTCGAGAAATATGCCCCGCGAAACGTTTCCTTACCTACACACACGTGTACGTATAGGTTTCACGGGATTCGTACAAATATTTGAAATACGAGAACGCGCGAGTGGATTAAACGTAAATAAATTCGTACGAACGACGGACGCAATCGCCGTTAAATTCACGCCATAACGACCCGGCGGCGGCTAATTGGATATGTAATTCTTGCGACATAGAGCCGCGGCGGACAACCTTGGACGTTGGAAGTCACGTAATACGCGCGCGTACGTACCTACTCCGCTACGTTCGCGCCCGGCGCTTCGGTTTTCTTTAATTATTACGTTCGTTTAACGCGTACGCGCGGAATGGCCGCGCGCTGGTAATAGATTTATCGTTGAAAATGGTCGAAGACCTTGTACTTTCTAATGATACCGTAACAATATAATATTGTATAATAATTGTTCCCTAAGTACAGTCGCGGTCTTTCCTTTCACCGTTGCCGAAACGACAATTCCGTTAGCGTAAACTTACACGTTATCGCCTTTAAACGCGTCGGACCGTAGACGTGGCCGTCCGTCGCCCGGCCGCGTTTAAGTCCCGGCGAATCCGGCGCACAATCGAACAACGCGGGGAGGACACGCGCGCCGGGTCGTCCTCCGGTTCGCGAACGATGTACCGGGTAACATATAACCGCCCGGCACAGTGGTGGCGGTAAACCGACGAGCGAGAATGTTCGTCTTAATTCCACAAACGGCGAGGGCGGTAGGATATATTTGTGGTCCGTCGCCGACCGTTTATTACGAAATACGCGAACGGGAATACTTTGTCGCGTCGTGCAGATCGATATTGGCCGATTAACGACGTGTACCTGTAACATAGTGCGTGCGTGTGTGTGTGTACGCACTTGGATCGGAGGCTGCCGCGGAGAGAAAGGGTCTATAGAGATTGTTAATAATTGTAAAAGGCTTTTCGTACCGATAAAAGAGAGAAGGCTGTTCGAAACGAATATATATATATATATATACGAATAAAACCCGCATTATATATACGCGCGCCTCTCCCCTCTCACTACCCCGGGACACCGCCGCGCCAAATTGTCAAATCATGTTCTCGGGCGGCTCGGCCGAGTACGAGCGCCGCCGTAGCATTAGTCGGTTACTCCTATTCAAGTCTGGCGGTTCGTCCAATCGTCTCGCCAAAACAGTAAGTACACCACACACGCTCGTCCGATCTTCGTATTATTATCGTTGTTATTATTATTACTGTTACGGTTCCCGTTTTACGTAACAAACTACCGAGTGGAACGCGTGCCGCGGATCAACGGCGTTTCCGTATAATCGCGCGAATTAACGTCTCCCGTCATTTCCGTTCGATTTTCGCCACAATACCCCCACGCCGTGTTTACTCCGACCAAACGATTATAAACGTTATTCGCGGGAATTATCGTCAACGAATTATTATCGTTAATTATCGTCCGCGCTCTATTATAAATAGCGAGTCGGCCGTTCGTATATACGCGCGCGTAAAACGAAACGTAACACCGCCCGTTAATTATCGGCCGAAAACCGAACGTTCGGACGACGACGGCGTTTTATGTTAATAAATACGTCGCGTATTCGTACAAGCGACGCGGGAACGCCACCGATCGAAACGTATTTGAATAAATCGCTAGCGACGGACCGCCCAGCTAATTAATCAAACGCAAATCGGTCCGCGGTCGACTTTATATTATTATCGTCGTCGTTATTAATTAACGCGTCCGATTGTACACGGTCGGGTTGTGGCGAGACGCCGAGCGTTTCACTACCGAAACCGTACGGTACGCGTGTCCGTTAAGGAGAGAACGTTTAGAGGCGAAATACCGTACGACGATATTCGTTTAAAAATTTAGACGAGCACCGTGTTTCTCGTTTCGCGCGTAAAGGAAACGAATCCGAGAAACGACGGAAAAAACGATCGGAAACCACGTTTCCGTCGTCGGCACTCGGATTCGAGTTTATTTAATTCTCGGTAGGCGCGTAAGTCCGACGCGCGCGGACCGTGTGCGCCGAATACTGGTCGCTTGAATATGAAGGTAAACGAACGGCGTCGTCCGACTACGGGCCGTTTATTAATTACCGTACACGCGGACGACGCGAGTAGGTATCGATTTGACGCGGGGGTGGAATTCGCACGATCCGTGTTCGTCGAAAAAACGAACTGCGTATATTAACGACACTTGTTACACCGCCGGGGCGACATTTCCTCCGGGCCACGGGTGAAGGGCTCGCGTGCTACTGGTGTGTGTGTGTAACGTGGCATACGAGGTAGGCTAATAAGTGACGTTTTACTAGCGCGTACGACCTCAACTTATTTACCGAATGTAGTCCAAGGCGTTCAGAACTGGTTACGCGGCGATCTCGTTCGGGTTTTTTTCGTCGATCAAATCAAATATATACGCGCGCGCGCCTACACGACGCCGTCGACTCGCTATTACCGCGTGTCTCCTGGTATTCGTGTTATTGGATTCGTTTTTACGAAATAAATCGAAAGTCGAACGATATCGCGCGTCATTTCGTACGAACGAGTTTTTTGTCTTTTGTCCCGTCGGGTGTACGCGCGCGAGCTTTCGATTTCCGTCGAAATTCGTCATCCGTGGCGATCATTTCGTAACGTTTTTCGGTTTTTTTAACCCGACGCACGTTTCGTTAGTCACGAACCACCGCCACCGCCGCCGCCAACAACTGGAACACGCGCGACGTTCTAACTCTAGACCGTCGTCCGTGTACGGCACTCGCGCGTATTTATTCGACCACTGCTTTATGGCGACCCAACGATAATAAATACATACAACCTCTTTAAGGGGAGGTTCTAGTCAAAAGACCCGAAAATTAACGTAATTTCATGATTTCTTTTGAGCGAACGTAAATGTTTTTTGAAAAATCTTTTTATTGCGTTTCTTAATACATATTTGAAAATATAAATAACATTTTTTCTAAAAAAAAAGTCAAAATGGCGGTTCCAGCCCTCATTGAATGAAGTCGTGCACGGCGATAAGCAATTTGCACTGTACACTCTACGGCCCTATCAAATGATTTGAAACGAAAAACCAAAAATATTCTTAAAATAGATGAAATTTGGGGGCCTCATTATTTTTCGATTTTTAAAAAACCCTTCTTTTTCCGTTTTTTTGTTTTGCTTTAACGTTAAATAAATAATAATACAAATTTTTTTTTAAACGCTTCCTGAAGGCCTTCTAAATTGAATAAGCTTTAATTTGAGCCATCAAACATCGAAATCGGTTAAGTCGTTGAAGCGGAATCGTGTACGGCGCGCAAAAAAAAGTTGTTTCGAGAAAAACGCGTCTAAAGTTAGAGGAAGAAAAAATCGTAAGTAATGTTAGTTTTTTAATACTTATATCCAATCAGCTATTCCAGCTCCACACAAGGTTCCTTTCTCATCCTCGAAGAGCATGTTGAGATAGGTACAACCTTACTACCTGTAGTAGATTCACCGCGTAAGCGGTGAAAATTACCCCTCCCTTGAAGCCGCTCCGAGCGCGCTTTTACACCTGTTTTTCGGCTGACGTACTCTCTCGTCTAATACGCTACAACTCCTAAAATAAATTATATAGAGAAATATCCTTTTGGCTACACATTTACAAAACCCTAAGGATAAAAATAAAGCAAAAAAAAAAAAAAAATTTTTTTCGATTT
>JAIPRN010005337.1:0-11009 GCA_025469175.1 Geopemphigus sp. TES_GeoC_2020 | reverse complement strand
TCTCGAGTACGTTTATTCCTAGGGCGTCGTATAACTAGTTTTTATTTTCCGAACCACGCGCAAATCGATTTCGAATTATTAGTCCGTTTTAAATCGGACGCGCTAACGCGTAGCGAAATACATTATACCATTTAGGTTTCCAACATGAAATATGACGTTACTTGGAGTATTGTAATTTTACCGTTACGTAATCGTGTACAATGACAATTACGAACAACACTATAGTTATTCGTATATTTCGTTGACTGTTCAAAGTAATTTTTGTACGTTTAATTTTTCGTATACATTATTAATTAGCCTAACGGCGACGTCAAATAGTACAATTACAAACAAAATAAATAAATACGATATAGCGGAAACGAGCTTTTAATAATAATTTAAATAATTATATTCGTGTATTCGTAACGACTATCTCGACATGTTCACGATAATTACGCGACCCTAATATAATTAATAAAAACGTCCAAAACGAAATGGGATTTAAATTTTAAGCGATTTCAAGTGTAGAAACGACAGCGAGCCATTGTTTATTACTTCGGTGTATCTTTTCGTTTTAATACGGAATTTAGTAGTTTTGTCGTTTTTCACGCCGCGAGAGTTCCTCGTTATTCTTAGATTTTTAAATCATTTTCGTTGGACGTACCTAAACACAACAAATCGTATTAATACGGCGAATGACGCTGGGCGAATAAAGAAAGATTTTTTGTACAATGTACGATCTCTCCGCGTTTCTATAATTCAGCTATAATTAAAACGGAAATTACTTATGAAGCGGTAAAATTCGTCAATGCGGAAAGATGTTTGCGGTGGAAAAAAATAAAATATCGTTTCCGTTTGTATCTCACCCCAAAAAAAAAAAAACGTGAATATTCGTCGCGATATCAAAAACAAAGAAGAACCGTCCGCTGCATATTATAAATCAATACCTGGATCGTAACTTCTGGGTACGTAAATGTCGGGTTGTACGTTAATATTTGGGTTGTGGTCGAATGTATTTCCTGATTGCATGTTCAAGTCTGCGTAAGTATAAGGATCATTATGCGTATGGTCTCCAATTAGGTTGGATGCGTATAAAAAAAATAAATATAAAAAAACGACGAACGTGACGTCTCGTTTTTTGAATTACCTACGGGAATTGATTACGAGAGTACGCGCTCGACGTTGAATACGTTCGCCGGCAATATTCAACGTCGGAAACCGTTCGATTTTTTTTGGCTTAGCGAACGCAATAAATTGTACGTTGTACAAGATAGTACGGACGAAGCGGTAATTCGTTTAACGTGTAGGGCCGTACGATAAAAAGCCTAATAACGATTAGGCGATCGTTTTTTTTTTGTGAATATAGGGAATATCGTTTCGTAGGCCGTCTCGTGGTAAAAATATATATGACGTATAAAACGTTCGACTTTGTTCGATAACGATCGTTCGTTCGCTGCGAAAATTGTCCAACCGGCGTCTAATTCGTGACGTGACGGACGGAAATTCGTTTATAAACATCGTCGTCCGTTTTATTAACGCGTATCGTTTTGTATTTTCCGTAGTTTTTTTTTTTTTTTTGTTATTCCCGAACGTAAATTTCGCTTTTGGCTACGTCGTTCAAGAAGTACGTTGGTAATAATTTATGGTCGACGTTTAGAACGTCGATAGATTCGACAAATTGTATCTCGTATTGAACCGCGAAACGAGTGGGCATTATACAATATTAAACAGGATTAGTTCTGGGAACAACCGAATGATTTGTTACTGAAAACGGTATTGATTATACATTATTCGATATTACACGGTTGGTTTTCATTTAAGCCCGTAAGGTTTGCGTCTTGGATGTCATAGTTTCCGGCCGACGCGTACACCGACGGAGAGTATATACTTGACGATTCTCCTAGATGTTGTGTATCGTAGAGGCCTAAATATAATAAGAAAATACGTAAAGTTATAAATGTATGCCGGTAAACGTTAAACAAACAATAATGTTCGAACGACGAATAAACTAGATGCCAATCCTGAATTGGTGTCGGTAAATATGATTAGCCGTCAATTATCGTTTTTAATCAGTTTTTTTATCGCTATATTTAGACGTCTTTTGACGCGATAATTACGGACAAATCGTAAGGAATTACCTTTAGAGGGGGGGAGGACAATTAAAGAACGTTGACCGTTAATAACGTATATTGCAATTTGTTACGGCGACCCGAAAACATGGTCTAGATTATATTACTGAACATTACTCGGTGTTTGATTTCCGTTTGAATAAATTAGATATGTACCTTGGAGACTATAAGCTTCCGGATGCGTGTCTTGGAATGGAAGGAATATATTCGAACCGTATTCCGGATATTGTGTACCGATGGGATCTAAAAAAAAAAAAACGAATAATAGCGAATTTCGAACGATTCGTTTCCATTCGAACGCGGATTAAGCTGGATAATCTTTATTCGTTTGTATATCACACGCGATACGGCCATACGAATTGAATTTATTTAAAAATAACCATACTTGTAAAGTTCGGTTCGTTTGCTCTCTCGTATGTGTCTTCAAAATTATAGGCTTCGCCAGGCGTATACCCGGACAGAGGGAATACATTTGAATACTGTACACCGGGGAAATCTAATTATAGACGACGTAAAGTTATAAACGTTTGTCGATACACTTTGAAACAAACGAGTCGTTTGTATTTGAATGACGATTTAACTAGCTAACCCTTAATTGATGTCGGTGCAAATGTGATTAGTGGAGGACAATGGTCGATTTTAAATAGTTTTCTCAGTATTATATTTAAACGTCCTTTGACGCAATGACGAGTGAAAAATTTAACGATTCTTTTCCGGGGAACAATAGAAAAACGTTACTAACGAACGTCGCTATTTATTCCAAAATATGGAACAAAGTTTTAGATTATATTATTCGACATTACTTGATGGTTGGTTTTCATTCGAGCCCATCAGGTTAGTGTCATAGTCTCCAAAAGTCGCTTCATTTGATAGGGAGAATGAATTTAATAGTTGTTCCGGATCTTCTGCGTTAAGAAGGCCTAAATAAAAGTTATTCGAATTACGAATTTACGTTTTAACGAAGATTAAGCTAGTTAATCCTTACATGTTGATAGTATTAGTAATAAGTGGATAATAATCGATATTGTGTAGAAATAATATTAAATATTTGAACCGTATACTCATAATTAAGCGACAATAAATCGTTACTGGTATGAATTGAATGTAACTTAATATCGTTTTATATATAATTTTAAAAGGGTGGAAATCGTTAGTAATATGACCCGCGTAATGTTGAAAAGATGCGTTCATTTTCTCCATTATTTTGGTAAATATAAGATATTTATTTATAAAATATCTATTTATAGGATATATATTTATAAGATATCGTAAGGTTCTTTTCCTCGGCAATCAACAAAATGATTCGTCATGTGCGAACGACCTTTCAGCGATACAGCCATCGATACTTTATTTATGAAGACAATGTAACGTTCAACGTATGTGTTACAGCCGTAAACGATTAAATTTATTTAACTATACCCGTAAATGTAAGTTTGTTGTCTCTCGGTTTTTCGTCTGTGAGACTATAGGCTTCACCAGATGTATATCCGTACGGAATTGAATACTGTTCTGGATAATGTAAGCCGGAATGGTCTAAAAAATTTAGTAAACTTTGATATATTTGTTTACACCTTCGAACGAAGATTATGCGAGTTAATCGTTAACTAGTTTAGCAAATACGATTTGTCCACGATAGTTTGTTTTGAATATCGTTACAATTGCTTCGGTAATCAAGGAAATCGTTATTATTTAACAATAATACGGAATAAATGTTACGAAAATGTCTTTAATACGGAGGTTCTCGGGAAATTGTTAATATTATTATCGTTTCTATATAAAATTACTTAATCGATATCGCGATGGATGCGTTTTTTTTTCGGTCGTTCACAAACGTCGAGAACCGTCGTTTTAAATTCGATAAGATAAACAAAATGCTTTCGTTTCCTTCTCATAAATATTATTATAATCAATCATTACGTGGCGGTTGTTGTCGTTGTTCGACCAACGGTTGTGTCTTAATAACGGAGTTACTTGGGTTGAGCATTGTCATGTTACAAAAATCTCTTGGCCCTAGTATATAATCAGGATCTAAAACAAAAAAAGCCAACAATAACGAATATTTTACTTCGCGGGTTAACTATATACGCCTGTTAATTGTTAAATGTTATATTAATTATATACGTCTGAATTTTATTATCTTTATTTCAGCGTTACGTGCTACGTCTTAAACAACGTTGGCACGCTAAATTCTATATATTTCTTATCCATACTATTCTCGTTAGTCGATAATACGTACTAATATGACTTTTGAGTTTTTCGAATAAATATTCATAATAATTCCTCGCGCAAGCTAAAATTATATATATATTTCGTTATTTGATTACGTTAATTTTTAGAAATACGGCGCAGGTAATCCCTAGGTGGTAATTATAACACATTGAACGTTATCCGAATCTTATTTCCATTCGTTTCCCCGCAATAGTTTCTTGAACTGTCGTACAATAATTGTATTTGATATCTCTTTCGTACGACTTTTACGAGTAATAATAATAATAAAATATTCCGTAACCCGTTTTACGCTGTTTATAACATCTAAATATCCGCTATTTATGGATCTATAAAGTAAAATAGAATTGTCGTAGGTATTGTAACGGGACATCGGTTGTATTTTATGAAAACCTGTTTTAGTTTTTCGGAAACATTATTCGATACAATAGTCGTTAATGAATAACGATAGATTGCACTTTCATTTGTTCGTACGTCACCTTCCTTTAACGTTACAACTGTTTGGCCATCCTATTCTCTCTACTTTCACTTCACCCGATTTCTAGCAACCACATACCCCGCGCCAGCCATCTTCATATCTGTTACATAGCACATTCTACCACCCGTTGTACGTTCTACCGCTTACCCTTATTTACGTCCACTAAAAATTACGTTTGTCTATTTTCGGTTCTTGTTTTTTTTGATCTACCCCGGAAACACGTTATAACTGTCCTTTGCAATTACCTAGACTCGAAAGCAATCGCAGTCTACGCCACGTATTTATTAACCGAATAACAGCGAGCGGTTCGAATATATATTTAAACGCGCGTTTGTTTTATAAATATCTTTAAAATCAATAACGCGAACAATGTGACGATTTCGTTACCAATATATTTCTAGACGTTCAATGTCCTCAACGTTCCTATCGTAGTTTTCAAATATTTTTGAATAATTTTTTTTTTCGAAAATGTATTTACATTTTTTTTTCTCTAAATTTCGCGTAGTCCGAATTAAATTATAAAATATTCCGGACGGATTTTTATTATTTAAAAATTTAAAAATTTTGAATAGGTATATAAAACGATAATTATAACATTCGTAAGAAATGTATCGGATAAAAACACGCACTTTCGGATAATTTTCCGTCTAACGTATTTTAAAAATGAGCGTAAACATATAAATATACATTCGACAAATTACAAAAACACGTGTGCCTATTTACGCGGTACGTTATTATTATTCAAATAATTTTAAAAAAAATGAATCGAATCACGTTCGAATATTTTTTATTTTATAGGTAAACTTGTACTTATCAAATTAGAAGATCATTTACGTTGAATTATTGGTTTCGTTTATGACGGCGTATAATTAGAAATTAAATCGTGACATTACCAAGGGGAAGTTTATATCAGGATTGTTATTATTAAAATAAGAATAATTATTTAATCGTAACGTACTATGAAATTTGTTTCCAGACTCTACGCGTTTAAAAACACAAAAAAAACATACTCGTTTAAAGTATATATATATTACAATTATTTTGAAAACGTGCTTACTGAGGATTTAAACGATTATATACTCACGTATAGAATAAAACGCTGTTTCCAAAGCCTTTTCGGCCGTGCCAGCACCTAAACGTTTAAAACGGAACCGAATTCAATTTAGGCAACGTGAAAATTAAACGCGAGTGGTACGGGCTACTTCGAGAGACACGCCATATAAATATCGAATCAAACGTCCGGGTAAATGCCCGATCAAATCACTTACCGTCAATACCCGAAGTCCTGTAATATCCTAAAAAAATACGGTTTCGTTTTTACGATAACTATTAAATGTAAAATATTTTACGTGATTTTCGTTCGGTAAAAACCTAGTCCGCGTATCGCGAAAACGTCAAATAATATAAATTACCCACAAATCGACGTATCGTGGACGAAAGCGATTTAATATACGCAAGTCGAATTCCGTGGCGTTATTTACGCAAACGTTCGAACGGTCGACTCGAATTTTTCAAAACAAACCGTTATTTAAAAGACCAATACGTTCATAATTTCAGGACGCCCTTAACTATTTAGCTCGTTAAACATTAACAACAATCGTTTTAAAATATACACGATCGTTGGATAAATGATATCGAATAATCCGTCGTTACCTATACATTTTTGTATTTTACGGGCCCGGCTTATACTTTGATACACTACAATAACAATCAATCGTACAATTAACAATTTATATAATTTAAATGTGTATACTTCCTATTATATGGCGATCTTTCGCAAATTGCACATATTGTATATTATCACGACGCGAATATTTAATTATTATTATTAACGTTTCGCGTTTCCGACGTTTGAATTTTTCACGAGCAATATGTCGTAATAGACTTAACGACTAAATCGAATTTCGTACGATTAATTAAAACGCGCGCTATACGGCTTTATTACACTGAAATAACGAAATGTACGTATTAAACCAATATACGAACGAAAGACGTTGAACAAACACCAATCCAGCGGACTTAAAAATAGCTTGTCGTCGAAACCTAACGGTCGAACAATAAAATATTATTAACGCCGTTCGTTTCGTAGAACGCGTAGCCGGTTTACGATACGTACTACACTTTGCTCCTTTATAGAGGTGACTGAGATATTCCTCTACAAAATCTACGGAATTTCGTTACGTTATTCATTTACAAGGGACGATTACGTAATTATTTTCGATTAACGAAATACGTAGCGCGAAAATAATAACCGTTTAAAAATTCGTTAACGCGCTATTTTCGAAATACGAATTACGGGTAGTCGTAACGACGGAACTTACTTTTGATCAATCCAACGAACTTGATGTTCACAGAGGTGACTAAAAGGAAAACGTTACTGCTGGTGGTCACTCTTTTAGCGCAATATTTATCGGGCGGAATTAATTTCCAAGTAATATGCCAACCGTAATATGTATACGTACGAAATAATAGCGCTTTAGTCGTGTTATAAAACAACTACGGCGAATGACGCGAGCAACTCGTCGTGCGCCAATTATTTATTACGACGTCGAAATTAACGAAAAACAATAACGTTATATTTAGACTTTATAGCGACAGTATGGGCGGAATTTGAATAAAAACATGTCGGCTGGACCACGAACGATATTCGTGAGCAACTACGAGAACATCCGTTGCTTATAAGAACAACCGAAATCGACCGCGGCGATTAAAATTAAACGAAATTCGGATTAGCGCGATGATCGTCTAAAAAGTATATCGAGTTAAGCGTTTGGAGGGACACAACGGCGGAGAGTTAAATCTCGACGATAAAAATATACGTTCGGACGGTGAACGTGATCCGATAAAATGTGGCCATATGAAGGGCCTAGCGCAACACAAACACACGTAATTATCTCGTTCCGAAAGTTCGCGCGTAATTTTCGCCTCATACTTGACCGGAAAATCGGGACAATAGAATAATTCGATACGGATTATAAAACGAAATTGTTGAACGTGTCTTTGGCGGACGCTATTTACGCCGTTACGTATCGTCGATATTAATCGGTAACTAATACAGTTTAACCGCGACGCGTTTTATAACGACGGTGTGTAAGTAATACCCGAAGAAGTGTATTTTAAAACGTCGCGAACGAAACCAAGGCTAACGTAAGAGACAATATCGTAATCAAATCGAACGACCAGCGGTTGGCTCGACAATAACGTCTTTCATTTCCGGCCACGTATGGGGGAACTCGCGGAAAAAATGTACTCGGCCATTTCGTTATAAAAATTTTACGGCGGCCCGCCGCGAAAATCTCCTTATTTTTATTCGCGAATCGCTCGTCGACGACGTATTGAATTACTCACGATTGTAATACGCGTGTTGAAACGCCTCAATTCCAGTGGCGTTCGCTAAACAGTTAAGATGACCGATATAATATTAAATCTCGACGGACGTTTACAATACAATATCGGATCATTTATAGAGGAATTGTCGAACGTAAATGATCAAACGTTCATTTCACATCGTCGTGGATGTGAAAATCTGTGATCGTAACGATTGTTTTACGTATTTTTAAAAAATTTGTTACTTTCAACGTTAAAAGTAAATATATAACGAATAACCTTAAGGATAATACTAACATTTGAACATTCCGTAGATTACGAGTTGATCTGTTAGACGAATTTATTATTATTATTATTATTATTATATAATACGTAAACATATATGTACGTCGAACAACTATTCCAATTCCATTAGTCGAATAAATGTCCGTCTCTAAAGTAGCGTTTTATTTAAGGCCGCGTAAACAAAGGTCGTTAAACGTCCGACCGAATTACGCGTGTAAGCCGATATTACTGTAGATTGCGAACGGACTGTTTCGAAATACTCGGTCAATTTAAATTATTACGAGAAATCGGAGGAAAATTTTATTTTAAAACGTATTGTCACGCTCGTAACAACACGGGCGTAACGATAGTGGTAAACAATGTGAGCCGTATATAAACGTATTTACTAATCCATAAAGAACATAAACAACGAAGCGACGATAATTCGCCGTTGATTCGGAAAATTCGATTATTCGGTTCGACGGTAATAAGAGATAATTTCGAGTGTGTTCAAACACACAAGGCTATTGGCGAATAAATAAAAGCCCGTCGTATCGTTAACAATATAGCGGACGAACATCGGTATCGGATTCGTTTATTGCAGCCAACATTTTTATGCGCGAGCGTTTCGATCGTTATTTACATACATGCCGCAAACACAAAGTTCGATCTACTCTTTGCGGATTAATTACGCAAATTATGGCGCGTTATAACGCACGAAAAATTACGTTTTACGAACGTAAATCATTTGATTAAAATGAATCTTACGCAGGCATTCTGAAAAAAACGTTTAAAAATTTCATATTAGAAATTCCGTTTATAATACCTAATATTTTTGTTCACTTTTGAATATATACAGAGCCTTGAAAATTATTCGCGTAGTACTTAAAAACCGATCGTTTGATTTAAAAAATATATTTCCGTCGTCTGTATATATATGTCCGTTATTGATAACCTAAGAGCCTTTTTAGCAGATCATTTTATGTTGTATAATTCTTCTTACGTTACTTTCGAGTTAACGCGTTCGATATTATTATACGGCATACAATATTTGTAAGTTCTCTACATGCTTCGACAGTACATACACGAAACAACGTTAAATCTAAATTTGCGCAGTATAAGGCGGATAACATTTTATTTACATTTTTTCGAATTTATTTATGTCTTTATAGGGAAACATATTGAAAGGAATAAATGAAATATTAGAGGCCCAACCGATGGTTCACGGACGCTAATCATATTGTTCCGTTCGATAACTATAAATCGATTCGTAATAAAAATGATTGTAATAATTCTATCGTAGAATCGTTTCGTTTTTTTTTTCACATAGAATACCAAAGGGCAATATTCCCAATCGCTATTTACTTACAATATCTAATAATTAATCGACTTTTCATAATTTTTTTCTTTTAACAAATTAGAGGGAAATAATCGTTATTTTTTCCAATTTTTTCTATTCACGATTGGTTTGTATTAAGACGGGAAACGTTATTGGCGAAAAAAATTGAAATCTCAACGTGAATATAGGACTCGAGCGTGAGATAATAAAGGAAAATTAAACTATAATAATCGTTATAGTAAAATGTAGTGAACTCCATAAAACGTTCGTGATATTTAAGCGTTATAAGATACGGGAAGAGGAAGCGCGAAAATGCAATACACGAAATCAATCGTGATAGACGAGGATAAAGGGGAATGGATGAAGTTAGAAGAATTTTTTTTATACTAGAGAAGCGTGGGGAGTTCTATGGCAAATTTTCTAACGATTGAAAACTCGAAGGGAAACCGTTGATATCAAATTGCGTAGTTTATACGTACCGTTAGCGTTCGAAACCTCCGTTTTAATTATTAAAATCGCAATGAAGAGAGCGCAAAAATAAATATTTTTTACGAAAACCGCAGTCATAACTTATTTTTACGGTTGAATCGATAAATTATTTTACACGAACCCGCCTTCTGTCACGCGAATACACGTATTTTGAAAATATATGGCCCTATTAAAATAACAGAAAACGCAGCAAACCTATAAGCATAAACGGTTAAATAAACGAAATATTTTAAACGTGTGGCATATTCATAAAATATATGAAATATAACACATATATCATATGGTTGACACAGAATATTAGTTTTGTTCAATACGAGGCGAAAATCAGATATTCAACGATCTAAGAAGGGAAAAATATATGTTTGAGAATTTACGAATATCGAGAAAATTGTGATTCACCCGTCTCGGATTATAAAAGGTTTTTGTTTTAATACGAAACCATTCCATACTAAGGCTCAGAGTTATAGAAATATATAAAACACAATGAAAAAATATTGCCGAAATATTGACGAAATTTCCCAAATTTACGTGCATTTAACAGTATATATGAAATAACGCGAATCGAATTACGTCAAAAAAAAATAACAACTTACCTACAAATTTTACGAATATTTTCGAAAAGCGTAAGGGAAATATATTTTCCGAAATAAGTTTTACGGTCTTTTGATTTTCGACGAATTGGAAATATTAACGTTAACATACTAAATGTCGAACGCAATTCCATAATAGTTCGACGATGTATGTTACATTTTCCGACGATGGGAAACGTAGGCTACTG
>JAIPRN010005336.1:0-11011 GCA_025469175.1 Geopemphigus sp. TES_GeoC_2020 | reverse complement strand
TAATGTTGAGTAGAGCAGTTAGTATATCAATAATGAATCACAAACGTATACAAATAATTACACATTCAGAATTGTATCTATAATATGTGCTTATGTTTATAGAAATTCCCAATTTTCTTGTATGAACTACAAACATATATTTCCGTTTGTCCTATAGGTACTTTACTCCTAAAGTATTCGAAAAACAACAAAAACTTCGTAAGACGATATCATGGCCCCAATTATAATTTAGTACCTTTAGATAAGTGATTCTTCACTCAATACTTTTGTAAATTTTCTTACACTATAAATCACTACTAAATTCCACTTCTATAACTTATTTCTTTATAATTTATATGTACAAAATTAAACCAACAATACAGTAAATGTTGAGAAAAGATATTCTTTGACACCACGTACCACTTGAGATGAGTTCCCGGACCACCAATTGGTGGTCCATAAACTGTTGCTGTAATAAACTGTCCAAACTATTGCTTTAAATCAATGGGCCTGGACATGAATTTCTATAGATAACAAACAGACATTTAGATTTATATTATGGATCTATTTATTTTGTATTTAATTTATTATTACATCAATATAATAAGTTATGATATATTATAATAATAATTTGTTAATAATAAAGAATATTTTCAAATAAATAGTTTATAATTTAGGACACAAACCACATTAAAAGAAGGGGTTCAGTTACCACCCCCTGATTATTTGATGTGTAAATTAATTGAAATAGTAAATGTGGAGAACCCTCCTTGTGCCAATTGCGACAAGCGCGATCCGTCCTCGATGTATTTTTGTTCCACTTGTGGTAAGTACACTTTTGTAAATTCTATCAGAAAAACATAGGAGTTTTAATAAAGTATTATCATATAGGTCAAGCATTATGCAAGTGTTGCAGAGAAAATACGCATCGTGCAAAAATGTTTTCTTCACACGACATTATACAAATGTCAAAACGCTTGGAAGATAAAAAAGTAATATTAAATAAAACGAAAGTTTTACATGTAAATAAATGTTATTTAAAAGTAAACGTATATATCTTTGTAGTGTCCAAAACACAATGAAAAAATCAACTATTTTTCAAATACTCAAAAACACGTAATATGTACCAGTTGTGTTCGTGAAAAGCCTGTTGAAAGTCGCAAGGCATGCATAGACATAGATGTAGCATATAACCAAAACTTGAAAAAATTAGATAAAGCACTTTTAGTAAGCGATTTAATTATTTTATATTTGATTATTCAACTTAATAACTTTATTAACAATTTTTTTCAGTCGGTATATGATATTCAGAATACAATTCGTGAGGGTGTAGTTGCTTGTCACACACTATTAGAAGAGTTAAGACAAAATACCGATACAGAGAAATTAACTATACATAATTTTGTGCAAACACTTCACGATGCTATAAATAAAATACAGACGGATATGCATTTAGAAGTTCAACGGTAGGTTTTTGTAAATTGTAATCAGTTGCAATTTATATTATTCAAATAGTTTACTATTTTTTATTTGTTTAAAGTTATTATTTTATAATAATTGTTTTCGTTCTTATATGTATATATTGTAACTTTTTTGATAGACTTTTTCGTGAAATTTCATGTGATTCGTTATTTAGAGATTAGAAATCTGACGCTATTTAGATGGGTAAATTTCTTATGTTACTTATGTTACTTTCACGTATATTAATTTAAAATCATCAATAAAACGGTGAAATTTACGGCTTATTATTTTTAATAATATTAAGTTATTATTTCTTAATATTTTTTGTTCTATTATTTCAGCTTTGTAAATTTCTAATTATTTTTATTATTGTTGCTATACACATATTACAACGTTCATTTGAATTTCTTTGTTAGAACAATTTTGAGTTGAAATTGAAGTTAGTTTTTCAATGTACTTAGTGCTACTTCTAGAAAATTGTCTTTTGAATGCAATAATTTATTGTTACTTTAAAATGGAAAAACAATACATACTTTTGTAAATAAAATTAATGTTTTGAATGTAAATGAACTAAACAATAACGAGTATGCAACAACGCAAAATCACTGTTTGCCCATTATTTTTAGATTCGATTAAATATTTTAATCTAAGGTCAGTGGATGGTAAAAAATGAATATATATATATATATAAATAAAAAATACGTTACTTGTCGTAAATTAAAATTATTCTTTTATTTTAAAACAAAATACTATACCTTTAACAATAATTGTCAAAATTACAAATTATCAGTAAAATATAAAATATGAAAATTGTTAGGTACCCTTTAAAATTGTAATGTAAACTTAAATGAGTTAGTTTACCAAAAAATCAAATAAAATCCTAATTATTTTACTGATAATCATATTTAAAAAAAACGAATTTTATAAATATTAAAGATTAAAATTCTAACAAATTTTAGTACATATCATTCTAATACATATTATTCAAATATACAACATATTCAATTTATTGATTCACACGGTAGTGTCATAGATTCACGCTTAACTCATAAATAATATTATATTTTTTCATTTCGTATATTTAAATTATTTTATTTTTATTTTTGCAGACAATATGAAATGAAAGAAAGAGCTTTTCGTAATCAGCTTTTGACTCTAAGTGCAGTGCTTCCCATTTTGCAACATCACATTCTTCTTTGTAGAAATTTTGTATCAACATCAAATAAATATTATTTTCTCGAAATTGTTTCTTTAATGCTTGATCGGCTAAACACTATTGTAAAAATTCCTCAACCAACAAAGTAATTATTATACGAGCTCATAGAATTATTCAAAATAATATAATATTATGGTAACAAAATATGTTTATTTACAGGCCTTTATTAACTAGCATAATAAAAACAAATTATCGTTCAGAGTTTGCTCAGTGTTTGGAACCATGGTTTGGAAAATCAGATATAATGGATTCGGGTATATATGAATCATCAAAAAATTTAAATGGTCTCACCGCTAAATCTAAAGAAAATATAAATTTATCACATTCTACATTGCCCAGCAAAAGACAACATTCAGCTCTTAAAGCTAAAGCTTTAGAAGGCGAAGGACCTTTTTCTAATCATTGTCGAAGTTTTGATACTCAGATAAAGGTAAATTAGTATAATATGTTATATATTAGAACGTATATTGTAAAATATCATTAAAAATGTTTCAATTTTTAATATTATGCGTGGCATTTATTTAGGAATTAGGAACACAGTTAAATTGTGTAAAAGATCGTTTAAATGAATTGCAAAGGGAAGTAAAAGCTCTTCAAGGCACTAAGTCTCCTGCTGTACCACCTCTGATCTTACGGCATCAAAATATAATTAGAGATTGTCTTCGTTTAAACGACACACTTGAAAAAAATCGAGTTGAATTAGAAAGGTTGAGATCGGTGTTCCAAACTATTTGGCAAGAACAGTTATATAGAATTCACGTTGAACAAGATATATTCCAATCACAAGTATGTTTAAATGAATTTAAATATTTACTTTATTGTTCAATAGTTTAATATTGTATGAATAATATTATCTTACATGATTTTTAGATGACTGATATTACTAGTTTGCAAAGCGAAGTTAAACAATTGGCGACATTGGCACAGCAATTGGATCCTTATGTCAAGCGTTTAACATCTAAACCAAATAATAATGAAATGGCCGATTTAAAAAGTTTATTGGATCGACTAAGTTCTCTTCAACATTCTCAAAAGTACTTTTTATATTTTTGTTCTACATATAATGTATACAATATAAAATACATATATTGCAATTAAAACATATATTTTATATTTAATAAAAATTGAATATTCATCACGTATTTCAAAAGCTTATAATAATTAAATGTACTTAATAAAGATTATTATGTAGTATACTTGAATTTGTGCTTTAATTATGATTTTATAATATTTTTAGATTTCCAATGGGTTGCCATAAAATGGAATCTCACTGTATGAGTAGTTCGTCACCTTTATGTGATACAGTATATTCAAAAGATAGACCAGAAACTCCAGTTAGAGAAAAAGACCAGCAAATGTTATACTATCATAAAACTCAATCAACGAAAAGTGTACTATCTCATATCGTTGACAAAGCGTGTGTACGGGATAAAACGTTTCAAGAATTTAGGGAAAGAAGTAAATCCGAAGGTCGCATAAAAGATTGTCCAATTAGACCCAAATTGACAAATGGTAAAATTAATTTTTTTTTCTGTATTATAAAATATAAAAAAAAATATCTTTTTGAATATTATTTTTTAATTTTTTTGTAGTTGTAGGTGATAAAGAATGCGTAAAAAATACAAGAGCGTGTTCATTATACCAAATGATAGATATTTGTGATATTCACCACCTTGCTACACAATCAACTTCGAATATACACGAAAAGGTATATTTATTATAATTATTATTATTATTATTATTACCTGTGTGACTGCATTTGTTAAATAAAAAATATTTAATATTATTTATATATATATATTTTTTTTTTAATATTTGTTTTTATAAAATTTTAGGATTCAAATGCTGAAATGTATGATAAGTTAAGAGAATATTTAAAAGACCACCTGAAAAAAAAATTAAACGTTGAAATAATTGAAGATGATAAAGGTAAAATTAATATGTTACATTAGATAATATAGACTGTTAGTTACATTATAGTATTATATTATTACAAAATTTAATGGTAATTTTATTTTTTGCCTTTTTATTATTTAATTATAACATTATTATGTGATTCGTTAATAATTAACTTAACAATATAAAAGTATTTATTTAGGTATATAATAAAAGTTTTATATTTTTAAGGATTCTTAAAGTCGGAACAAAAAAGTACTTTTGAATACATTGAAGGAATGATTGGAGAAGTTGAAACTATTAGTTGTGAAGGTTCAAAGGTGTGTCGTAAACAAGGAGGAAAAATGTGTAAGAAAACTATGCCACTACCATTACAAGATCCTATGTCTATACCTGTGGCTGCTCCGAGAAAATATAAACGATATCCACATTCCGATACTGATGATAGTGCAATGTATCAAGAGTCCAAATCGTTCAGGTTTGTAATTACAGACAAATAATGTTAAATTTCGTTGCGCAAAAATAGATCCTGCGATTATGCTGTCAGTACCTCTCGTATAACCCGGTTGTCTGCCATGACTCACGTGGTATAGTCGGAAACTAAGTACCTTGATGAACTAAGGAAAATAAATACCGTGAAACAGATTTAATGATACAATGAAAACCAATTAACTATAAACGACTATCGTTAATATGCGAACCAAACGCGAAGGTAGAATACACACGATAAAATGTTACGATTACGCACTGTCCGGACGCCACATGCTCCGGACACTATTCACACACGACTCGCCAACTCGAGACGGCCACAACTTGGGGTTGGACCCACGAAAACACCGGGGGGAAACCATTGGACTTTCATCACGATGGTTCCTTTCTCCCGGATCAGCTATTCGAGACCGAGCCGATCTGACGGCCGCTTCTTAATGGCGATTATGGCCCAAACAAATTTAATTGTTAAAAACACTGATTATGAACAAATTTTTGATAATAAAATAATGATAGGTAAAATACGAAGAGTTTCGTTAATTCAATATGTATGCTAGTAATAATTAGATTTCAGTAAGTAAATATATTGCTGTTTTGATGAAATTTATCTTTCACCTTGATTTTTCTTTATATTATATTATTATAGGTATTATAATTACTTATTTTACATTTTATATTTGATATAAGGCCGTAGTTGGACCTATTTTCAGCGAATAGTTTCAAATTTGATTTCTTAAACCATTAAAGATTACACTTAATTTTATTAAATAACATATTATACTGTATAAAATATGAAAGAAATTATATAAAATTATTGAAGGCTGTATTAATAATTAATTAAATATATGACATTACAATAATACAGTTTTAATACGTTTGAAATTATTTGAATTTTTAAAATTGTTCTTTAGACGTATATCTTCGCCCGAAGATGATAAATGTGCGCGTACATCAAATTCGGTAAGATGTCGATCTAAAAAAACAGGCCCAGTTCGCAAACAAAGATCATGGGAAACCTTTCCAACACGAAAAAAATCAACTACACCAGAACCAAGTAAATTTTGTCGTGATCCGGAATCCTTTCGCAGTCAATTTGATCTTAATACTTTTCAAGATGGATTACGGAAAGCAGATAGTTTTGAAGGACATGAAGAAGCTGTAAGTTCACTCGTAAGAGAATTTAATAAAGTTCGATCATTAGATAAAAAACCTAAAAAAGTAGACCAATAGAAACAAAAACGGAAAAGTAACCAAAATTACTAATTTAGAGAAGTATACGTTTGTTCGAATCAAATAATCCATACCAAAAAATGCAGGGTTTGAATCTGAAAAATATTAACACAATAGTTACGTGCGCCTACATTTTAATATTATGTATAAGTATTTTATTTTTATCCGGTTAAGACTATAATATTTATTATATCTTTTTTATTTAGAAAACATGTTTAAGGTCCAAATCCGATAAATAAATATTTTTAGATTGTTTTTCAGGTTTTTTGAAATTTCAATTTTTTAATTTTAATTAACTTTATATATATATATATATATATCTTAAACTTTTGATCATCTCAAAAAATAATTACAAAAAAGAACTATTGTTTTTAGCGTACAGAATTTCAAATTGTTTTGATAAATATCCATAATATTTATATACTTATTTATTAGATAGATCGCTTAATATATATTAAGTATAGTGCAATATATTCCAGTTTATTTGACATTATCGGTCAATAATTTTTTTATTATTGTATTCATCGATTATCCTAAATATTCTTCATCTTAATACACAAAAACAATATTCATATAAATTACATGAAAATTGATTTTAAGTAATTAAAACATATTTAAAATAATAGTAATAACGTGGTTATATCTAACGAGTAAAGCTCATTTTCATTATAATAATTAATTATAAATATTAAATTAAGTTTCTAATGTGTACAACGTGTATTGATATATTTATATTAGGTACATTTTTATCAAACAATTTAAATATTTCTATGTTCGTTTTGGTTTTGTGTTAGTTATTTTACTTGATTTTATAACTTATAATTTACTTACTTTTTCACAAAAAAATGAATTGTGTATTGTGTATAAAAATGTAAATTAACATAAGCAAATGATTTCCTTATTTATTATTTTATTTTATTTTTTATTTTTGGTATTTTCAAAATGACCTTTCATGTTATCTGTTCTCAAAGATCTTCTAACTATAATATTGACTAGGTTGTATAAATAGCAGAATTATTATAGGTTTTAATATGCTTTAATTCAAACAATCAGTGCCATTATAGATTGTAGAATATTTGTTCTTATTTAAAATTTAAAGAGTTATACGTTATTGCTTGAGTTATATCTTTTGCTTGAAACTTTCTAATTTATATTGTTTATTAAAATTACTTATTTCGTTACATTTTTAGTAGATGATAGTATAATTAAAGCGTATTGGTGAGAAATTATAAGATAAACGTGTGCCAAAAGTTATCTTTATAAATAGTGTATGAATTATTTATACATTTACAAACATATGTTGTATAAAAACATAATTTATTTGTAATTTCATAATATTCACATCGTCTTACCTATTGTCATTTTTTTACGTATAATTCTTACATTTTTTGCTTTTCCGATGAAATACATAGTTGTGCTATAAATTCTGTCCATAGATCTCAATCGTCCAATACATATTTTACGATCACGATAATGACTTTATTTACTAAATATAATTTTAACTAAAGGTCGTATCTAGTATTTTCTGCTTAGTTCGATTAGATACTTCATGCATTAAACACGGAATGGAGTTTCAAAGAAAATCATATTGCTCTAATTACGTTATTTAAGTGTAAAAAAAGTCTAATCGAAATGTTGAATTTATTAAAACCGTGGAAATTACGAACAATTTTATTTATGTAACCATTAAACGATAAAACGAGATAAAATACTATAGTTGGCAGACAAAGAAGTTGAAGGTCACGTGAACAACGACCAAGGCAAGAGTTAAAGCTGTCGCTGAAAAAATTCACAGAAATCCACTCCGCAAGCGAAAATCATGATTCGAAAAACGAAAATTACACCAGCAACTATATCATATATAATTAAGGAAGACCTTTGACTTGGTGCTTAGTGAAGAAGTACAGTGCAACGGGTAACCGAAGTTATATGCCAAATTAAAGCCACAAACCGAAGATGTTATTTCAGCTGCACGCAAATAATAGTAAATTCTGTTTATAGATAAAAAAAAATGTACTGTGGAAGACAAATTTAATCATCAAAATAGTAGAGTTTACGCTCACAGCTCTTCGAAAGCGGCTGAAAAACTTAAAAAGTAGAAAAAAAAACGAGCTTCTATGATGGTTTGGTGGAAGGTGTCATCTGTAGGTGTTATTGAACTATATTTCTGTAAACAAAGAGTAAAAACATATACCGCCAATTACCAAAGCGATATTTTAGAAAAGGAAGTGAAGCCTATTAACTTATATCGGCAATAACACTAATAACTTGTTTGAAGGAAAGTAACAGATCTTTCAACAAGATTCAACGTCAGCACATAAAGCAAAAATGACACAACGCTTGTTCCAGGTCAATTTACCTGAATTTATCGATTTTCAAGATTTGCCCATGGAAGTCCAGAACTCAATTTTTTTGACTATCGTTTGTGGAGTATTTTAAAGTAGGCATGCTCTAAACCCCATCGAAATATCAAATTATTTATTGCTGATTTAGTAAAAGTAGTAGTCTCAATACTATTAGAATGGTGTATGTAGTAATAGATGAGTGGCCAGAACGTTTGGAGAAGTGTGTATATGAAAATGTGGGCATTTTGAATAATTTTCATAAATTATTGGTTGGTTAGTTAATAAAGAATTATATATATATATATATATATATATATATATATATATCAATTTTTTTAATATTTGTATTATTTTAATTAATAAACATGCATCTTTATGTAAGGGATAGAACTAAACAAAATACTAAGTGCATATTAAAATTTATTAAAAAATATATATATATATATATATTTTAGTTTGTATTAAATATATCTCTATAGAATCTCTACAGTTTAAAAAATGACGATATGATTATATTATCAAACATAAGTTTAAAATTATATTGTTGAATTATTGGTTTAAAATCGTGGATTCTGGGGTCCCACTTACGTACCAAGGTAGTATTATTACTCTTGTAGATAACTGTATCTGAAATATACCAAATATATACTAAATATCAACATTTTTATTATAATTTTTATTCGATAAAAATCACTTAAAACTATTATCGCACATTAATTAATATTGATATTTATATTAAATGTTTCAAAATGGCATAACACGATTAATAATTTAAAATTAACTGTCATTATTAATTGTAATAATTATTTTTAAGGACATTAACATCTTAAAAGTGACCTAAAATTACAAGATATTTTTATTTTTATTTATGAAATAAACTAATATTAAATATTTTAATGTATTTTTAGATCAAACAAGAAACAATAATTTAAAAATATTAACTTCTTGAAATGATTTAGCATTTAGTTATTCGTATAGAATATACAAATATTCACAAAGATATAAACGTTTATTATTAATATTTTATCAATAGGCTCAATGCTCAAATACTTTCAAACAATACTTTTAAAAATGCATACTCGATTAAATAAAAATTAAAGCTTGGAATTGAATAGAAAAAAAGTATCAAATAAATTGGGTAAATATAATATAATATGAGCTTTCATATAATTAAAAGATTATTTATAGAAATACTAAGATCAATTATTTGTTATCATATAATAATATAGTATATTATCGTTTATAATTTCATAAACGTAATATATGTTCTACTTTTGTCAACGAAGTTAAAAATAATACATTTTTTATAAACAAATATCATCAACGTGGTTTTAGAATGGTAAATACGGTTTTCATTTACAAGTATAAAGGGATAAACTATTTAAATTGTTATTCAGAAACACAAATTTAAATGTTCGAAATAAATTTAATAAGTTTAAAAATAATTTGTGATATTTTATTATACACTTTGCACAATAAAAAGGTTATGATTGAAACAAATTAATATTAGTAGTCTATAATTACCTAGTCGTAATTATAGACGAAAAAATTAGAAACTAAAATTTCGATTTACTTGTAATTTTTTCAAATTAAATTGATAATGTCTGTTAAATTATTAAATTCAAAATAATATTCTACTGTTTTATTATTATTATTATTATTATTACTATTATTATCATTATAATTATTATTATTATTATTATTATTATTATTATTATTATTATTATCGTTATTATTTTATCAGATTGTAATTAAATAGAATTATTTTTTTACATAAAAAATAAAATAACATACATTCTTTTATAAATGTATTATATTATCAATCTGAAAAGAGATTAAATAAGTTATATTGAATTTTCGTAAAGTTTTTACCCAGAAGATTTGTAGTTTAAATCGTTAGAATATCAGTTGATATGACAAACACAAACGGAAAGAATGTAATTATTTAATACGTAATTTTATAACATTATAATCACGATTATTTATAAATGATTATAAACAAATAACTATCCTATATTTTATTAAAATACATGTATATTCATAAATTAGCCATCCAATATTTAAATATCTTTGATAACGAATTCATTGCCAAACAATTAATTTTTTTATATATGAAATCATTTTAGTACTTACCTATTGTTTTTATATAAGTGAAGATTTTTCTTTTTCAATACAATTTATTTTAAAATCATTGTCAAAATCAAAGTATACTGAAACAAATATAACGATTAGTATTCATTTATAATCGAAGAAATTACATTTTTTATTTGTATAACTTTATCGTTTATGATGTGAAAATATTACATAATAGGCACATGTTTCATTTTGTGTAGTTAAACGTTTTAATATATTAATAATAAATATTATGTTTTAATGCTGTCATTATACATATATA
>JAIPRN010005335.1:428-11013 GCA_025469175.1 Geopemphigus sp. TES_GeoC_2020 | reverse complement strand
TAAACTGTATATTTTGTTTGTATAATTACTATAAAGTTCTTATGTTGAAGTCAAAATATAAGGCCCCGTATAATTGTTTTCTACATATCTCTTGGGCTGACACAGATGAAATATATAGGTTTGTATAATTATATATACAGAAATAAAAATATACATTTAAGAAATGTTTTTTGATTACTTATAAAAAGTACATAGTAAATTATTTTTTTAAAGAATAATTTTAGTTCATATATGTTAATAACTGCAAATCAGTGTTATTATTTTCTATTAGCATTGGTATTCAATAATTATATGTGTCATGTATATCTAAATGATTGGAATTATCTGATGATCAATTAACAGAAAAACAGGAAATATATAAGTATTATTCTATTATTATCATCTATATTAATAGTATTAAATTCTTTTAAGCACATTCTAAGATTGAGTCGAAAATATACTTTATTAATGTTGATAATTTTTTTTTTTAAATTAAGTTAATTTTAATTTTTTAAATATTTATTTGTACTAATGTAATTTTATCATTTAAAAGTAATACAATATAAATTAAAGTTTTTGTATTTATTAAAATAAAAAATGGTTAGCTTTAAAATTTAAAGTACTATGTAGTGTATCAACATAACTTGTTGGTAATAAAGAATACACGTTTATTCAATATGATATATAAAACATCTTTGAATGATCTGTGTATTTAATTATTCTACATATAGTATCAATTTTCATTCTTAAAAAAGCACATAATTATATTTCACAAAAACTAAACCTTGGCTTGCGTAATTAAACTGATATATGTATAATATAAATACTAATGTAATATATATTTAGTAGTGTTATGCTAAATTTCATATACTATAATACTGAAAAATAATAAAAACTTATTAGTGTTTCAATAATGTAATTGTAGGTAAATAATTATTGATGTAATATTTAAAATATATTTATTTTTATATTCTTAAATTCTATTTTATTTAAATTTTTTATCTTAATGTATATACATTAATATTTTTGAATCAATAAGAATAATACCCATTAATTAATATAGATAGTTAACATAAATTTATTATCACTGTTTAATGTGATATTAGGTAAATTCTGTATTTTTATTAAAATAATTTATCAATTATTAAATAGAAATATAATTGGCCCCCATGATATTTAGTGTATGTGTATCTGAATCAATCTATATTATAATATATGTGTTTCCATAGGACATTTCATCTATTCATTTTAATTTTTATATTTATGTATAATATACTGTAATAGACACTACTTAAAAACGCAAGAATTAAATTTAAAATTATTTCAAACTACGTAAAAAAATATTTTAGAATTAAAGTTTTCAATTTATTTTAAAATAAAACATTTTAATTAAGAACTAAAATAAAGAATTTCAATTTATATTAAGAGCATTGTTAATAACAATTGTATTATTCTTGTAACCTAAAGTGTATTTAAAGCATGTAAGATATATATAATTGAGATTCTTTAGATGTTTGAAAATATATAACTAAAAACGTAATAATTTAAATCCAAAAATAACATCTTATATGGATTTTTACACTTTTTTTTTTGATACAATTGGCTTATAGCCATTTGTTGATCTATGGCGTTTTTTAGTCGTAAGTGCCTATTACAAATATTTGGAAGGCTTCCAAAACTTAAAACATGTCCAGTTAATCTAAGTAGTATACAAAGTTAATTTTCTTTTTATATAAAATTAAACAAGGACATAAAAGTTATAATTTGTTATTTACGTAATCTAAATTTAAATTTAGAATAAAAGATACAAATGTACGCATTAAATAATAAAGTGCAAATATTAGTCTTTATCAAAGATATTATAACAGTATAATAACTATAGGGTATTTGCCCTTTTTTATTAAAAATACATATAAATGAATTAACACGAAATAAACAAACAAGTTTATGATACAATATATGTTTTCTATTCGTATTATTATAGTCTGTTCCTTCGTTTTAAATATAATTTAAATAAGTAGAAGTATTCATTTATATCATATTAGCTTATATCATTTTGTAATTTATTAAAATACATATATTATTTCAATTTAGAAAATGTATTGTGTACTTTATAATTTTTTGTAATAAAATACAGCATTGCAAATTTGATAAAACAAATTTTTAAAATCAGTTTTTGTTTTCAATTGGTTTTGGAAATCAATTATATTTTTGGTCTAATTTGTACTATTAAACCTATTTAACAGTTATAGTTATTATTTCCCTCAATTATTAACATATTGTAAAACTGATATTAAGGTGTTTTATTAAAATTATCAATGTTAGTATTTCTATATATAAATTTATATACATAGTATATATTATAATGTACATTAGGTTGATTTTTAAATCTATTCAGGGGTATTTTATATTTATGTTTAAATTATACTATATAGCATCATGTTATGGTGATTTAACTTGTTTATATCATAGCGGTAAGAATAATTCGAAATTCAGAGTGTAATGTTTTGCAGATATCTTTATATTATGTTTGATTTTGAACTTATAAATACTATGTAGCAATATAGGTATAAATACAAATACAAATTGATTTGATATTAAATAGTTAGGCTCAAAAATGATTTGATTTTATAATGTTTTTTAATTAATAAGTTTTTTCTTTTAAAATATTTTTATTTGAGTTACCTATTAGTTTATGATGTAGCTAATTTCATGAATCTACATGATGAAATACATAATAAACTAAGTATTCATAGTACTTAGTTATTTCAATAAATTACATCTCAAGCATGTATATGTTAAAATATACTCAGCACTCTTTTTCAAAAGTTCTTATACCTATAATGTTAGTAATGTGATATATTTAATTAAAGGTTGAATATTTATTTCGGAATTTAAACTTATGTTCTTAAATATTTGGTTTTTGAAAATACATATATTTTAATTTATAGTATATTGTATTAATATACCTATTTTTTAGGAACAAAAATGAAAATATCGAGGAAAAAGAAAACAAAGGCTCTATTAATCATTACAAACACACTAAAACATATGCCAGTGAAAGTCAATGTAAGTATTTAATATAGGTTTTTTTATAATTAATGTTTATATATTTTGGGATTTTATCTTTTTAACTATCTATAGTTGTAAAATTGTACTTTGTAAGTAAAATGATGTATTGGCTTAATCATTTTATTTTTTAAATGTTTTTGTTTTGTAATTTACAATAATAATTAAAATAATAAAATAGTTTATAGTTTTATTAAATATATTTAAAATAATTTTTATTAGTATATGATTTATTTAGAGAAGAGAATTAATATATTGTATATTAAGAAATTAAAATTAAAATTATAATAAACAAATATAAATGTACAATAATGCTATTTTATAATCTTATTATTCTTGTTTATCCGTAATATTTTCTGTAATATATTTAGATATTTAGAAATTTTTAAAATAAAGTTTATGTAACATGTATCTTATTAAGAAAATATTACTAATGACTTAAAAATCATAGAATTTATTATTAATAATATAAAATTATTTGCTTGTAGGTGATGGTATTATTCAGCCTCATTGTCATATTACAATTAAATGTACAAAAGAGGTAATAATGTATTATGTATTTACGTATATTAATTTAATTATAAAATAGGTTTTAATTTTTCATATGGCTTATATTTTATAATTAATTATTTTAGGTTATACCTACACTATTTGCGTAATGTTTTTCATTCAATGATTCAATATTTGTTTAGTTTAAATAGATAATATACTTTTAAAATAAAAACTTTATATTTTATTTGGATATAACAAATGTTTCTAAAAAAGTGTTTGTAAAAATTTATTAAATATTTTAGATTGCAGGGTTCAATGGCTTAAGTGAGGCACTTAAACGATTAGACTTTCGTTCTGCTGTACATGATGTTCGCCGTTTTCATTATATTTGTAAACTTCTTGATCTCCTGGTATCTCATAGGCTAAATGCATTATCAGGTTGTGCTCAAAGAGTTCTTTTTAATATAATCGAAGAAGTTGCTTGCCAAGGTTAGTATTAATTAATTATTAATTATTATTCTTGGCGTTCTTGAATTCAGTTATTTATTTGGTTTTTTTATTTTAGTATCTCAAAGTCAACAAAATAAACATATGTTAGACCGTCTTTTAGGACAGCTTCGTGAAGTTGTGGAATGTGCTTGTTGGGGTAGACCATTAGGATCAACTATTTTATGGGAGCAACACTTGAATACTATTAATCGTATTAATGAAATAGCTGATCGTATTGAAATCCGTCAAGTAATTTCAATTTTAATAGTAAAAATATTTGTTTGTTACCATTTATTACATTTTCAGCCTGGTGATCACGAAAAACCCCAATTCGAACAATTACCAGAAGAATGTGTACGTGAGGTTTTGTTAAGATTAGCTGATCATCGAGACTTGGAGCATTCAGCACATGCATGGGGTGTAATGGCACGTTTAGTAGATGAGTTACGCATTTGGCGTGAATTATGTCAATTTCATTTTAATCCACGTCAAATACAGTCTGTGATTAATAGTTCACCAAGCACTAGAGAAGACTGGCAATTAATATACCATAAATTAAGAAAGTAAGTTTATATATTTTAATGATATGTTTTGTGTATTATATAATTATTAATATAATAAAAGGTGTTATGGATTACGAGAGGAATATGCTGAAATGATACAGTTGTGCCGAAATTGTCGATGTTTATTTTGGCATAGTATTGGACATCCATGTATTGCAGATACTGATCCAAGTTTCATGGAAAAACTTGAAGATGTTGATAAAAATTCTTTGTATGTACCTATACCACCACAAGCTTTCCTTAAATTTTTTTCACTTTAAGTTAATTAATTTAGTTAGAGTTTGTATCCAGTTTATTAATATTATGTATATGGTTATATTAGGACTTTGAATTCATTTTATTTATAATTTGCACTAATTGATTTATATTTCATTGAAACCAACTGAATATATATTTTATATTAAAAGTAAAAAACCAGAAGAAATTTATTTTTCTAGCAAACATATGCACATAATATAAGTGTAATAATATAGGTATTTTCGATAAATAATTTTTTGATAATCCTAAAGCTATTTAAAATAATTCTGTATAAGTCATATAATTAGTTTCAAGTTAATTTTGAAATATAAAAGTAAAATTATAATTTTTATAACATTTTCTTGTTTTATTTTTGTGAAGAAACTACTCTTTTCTAGTCAACTTTTGTTAGTATTAAATTTTTTTTTTTGCTTCTATAGAACTGAGTTAAATTTTAAACTAAAATTCCAAATAATATTGTTTTGAATGTTTTGTTTTATTATATTCATGATGTGACTTTTATTGTGCTGATGAACTGAAGATTAGTATTAGTTTATACTAAAAATATATCAAATTAAAAATTATAATACATTACTAAAATATTGCTCTCATTTTTTAATTTAGTACATTTTAAGAATACAATTTATTCTTTTAATTAATCTAAAAAGAAGATAGTAAAAATATTTATTTTGAATTAACGCACAGTAAAATATATATATTTTAGATAACTATAATTGAAACTATTTTTTAAATGATAAACTATGTTTTCTTAGGTAATTAAGTCGTTAGGACCATTTTGTCATACAAATATGCCTCTTCATTTTTCCCTATCTATTACTTGTCTTTTCTAGCTTTTTTGTTTCCCCATCTTATACGAGGCCCTTTTCTTATTAGGAATTTTTCTAGTATCATGCATATGAGTGAATTTGACTATCCCACTATAATCTTGCTTCTTATAGTAGTTGGTGTATTTAGTTTTAGAATAGTGTCTCTTGTTAATTTTTCTTATTTTTTACTCACTGTTTAGAGTATCTTCCACTGGTCCAAACATTTTTTATCACTTTCTTAATGAAAATATCTTCCTATATATAAATAACTACCAGAGCCGAAATGTGATGTATAATTCTTTTTTCTTAAACAATGATCATGACCTTAGAAATTTAAAAAAACAATATAAACATTTATCTTCAAGCCGAATTCTTGACATTATTTCTTTTTCAATTTCATTTTTTCTTTACCAAACTGACCCTAAGCATTTAAATTATTTAATTCTATTAAAATCGTATTTACGTTTAAACAGAAATTTATTTCTATATTATTTTGTTTTTCTACAACCATGTATTCAGTTTTGTTATTATTTATATAAATTTTATTTAATATATAACTTTTCTAGTCAAAACAATGTTGATAATTTATCCCATGATTTTTCCATGAGCACTAAATCATTCATATACACCAACAATTCTATAGGCAATTATTGTAATTTTACTATTTTTTTTTAACTCTAATATTCATTTATTTTATGAGAGTAATATATTGAATAAAATGGGTAACATAGAATGTCTTATGTCAAGCCTGATTTCATTAATATTTAATTTAATTCTTGTATTTTTATTTTAATAAACTTTTCTATAATGCTCATCATAATAATTTTATTAATTTTTGTTGGAATCAGAATTTTTCCTGTGATTAATATCCTATCATTTACTTTTTTTAAATTTATCAATAGAAGTGTATTACTTAATTTAACTCCCATGCTTTCTGGTATATTTGTCTGAAATGAATACCTGGTCTATTATCAACTTTCATCGTCATTTTTTTGTGAATTGGCAACAGGGAGAAAAACCATCATAGCCATTGCTTCTTGCCTGTTTTCATAATTTATTGAAAAGTAATACGTTAATCTTGAAACAAACTTTAAGTCATTTAATACAATATATATATGATCTTCATGTCTATTGTGCCCTCTTCATGGACTAGCCTCATCACCTGCTATCCTCGATATCTTATTCTGTTTTCTGCCTTTCTCTTTCATACTTTTCTTTACTAATTAGGATGTTATTGATTATTCTAACAACCATCCGCATAACCTTTGTTGTAAAAGGTTCTGGTATACAATCATCCCCAGTACCACATAATATGCTCTCAATATCTTCATGTCCCAATAGTTACTTCACCTGAGTCCTATGTCTGTCCCATTCAACACAATTGAACATAGTATGCTTGGCTGTATCTTCAGTTTCATTGCAATAGATACAATGTGGGTCAGATGTTCTCCACGTCCTATCCAGGTAATGATTGAAACAACCATGTTCCATGAGGGCCAGACTAGATGGACAAAGATCTCCAGCTCTTATTTGCAACTGATCTATTTCTTGATGTTTGGTAGTAATCTCATTCATGCTACCTTTTCTCATGCTGTCTTCCCACCTATGTTGCTAATTTCCCAACATGAACACTCTTTTGTCTTATTTAATTTTATGTTTCTCTGTTTTTGTCTCTGTTCTGAGTCTAATCTTTATTTTTGCTACTTCATCCATTAATAAATCAACTGGTGGCACGCTGTCCAATACCAAAATTGCCATTAAGGATACAGCCTATAGTCCTTCATCACCGTAAAAGTTATTTATTTCTGTAGCCATAGCAGAGTCCTGTTTTTTGTTGTGGTCAAGGCTGCGCTCGTCCATTTAAGCACTATTTATAGAAGGAAGCTTCTAGCCACTGGCAAGTATTTTTCTTTTTTTTGTTATCATACAATTGAAAAGATTTTACATTTTACTTGAAGAGAGTTGCAGTTTTGTCCATTTTCTGTTTTTTTTGGATTAGGTATATAAGATTGTCTTCTACTTTTCGATTATTTTTTTTAAGCTTTTCAAACCTTATAAATTATCTTCCATAACTATAACATTATTTAATCCCTTTTCATATTTCTTGACTAAAAATTAAGATTTCTTTGGGTTCATCATAATATTCAAGGGGATTTACGAAAAATCTCCAGATTTTTTGGGTACAATTGCATTTATAATACTCAGAAACCTATCAACATTTTTTCAAAAACCTCTTTGTCTTTTAAATCATTTCTACGTTTATCTACATATTTTGTCATGTGTGCTTTGTGGTTTAATACAACAATTTCTAATAAACTATATTACAAATAATCATTGATGAATCAAAATGTATGCTATGATATTTAAGAAAATCAAATAATTGTTATATGAAATCATAATTTTACTTTTTGATTTTTGGTTTGTTATTATATTATCGAGTAGAAACTTTAATATTAAATATTTTGATTAATAAAATGTATTTGATTGTTTCTATTTTATGATCGATGTATTTATATATGATACATTAATATATTTTTGTAGTATTAAAAGTAAAATAATTTTTAAGGATAATTGTTTCATTCTGTTTGAATATTATATGTAACATTTATCAAACTAAAAATATCTTGAAAGGGTTAATATTAAAATATAAGGTAGAATGTTTAATATATATGTTTATAAAATCATCATATATTTATTTGTTTATTTTTATTTTTAAATTTAAAAATAAAAATAAATTTTTGCCTACAAAACTAAAACTAGATCAGTACAATTTACATTTAAAATCAGTTATATGCAAACAATATAAACTATACATTTTAATATTTCTGTATTTCTTTAGTTCAATAATATCTCAATAACTAAGTAAGTGTTATACTATATTCATAAAATGTTACTGATGAAAACTAGTTTACCATCATACTAATTAAAAATATATCAATGTGCATATATTGTCTTTATTGTATTTCAAACAGAATTGAGATGAGTTTTAATATTTTTAATTGTTTAAGTAAAGATGAACTAATAATTACAAAAACTTTTTTTTCTGTAACTAGAATATTAAATATATTGTTTTTTCTGTAAAACATTTTTTGTTATATATTTATAACTTATTAAGTGAGATAGATTTAATTTTGTTTTTGTATTAAAATGTGAGAAACATTATGCCTTGTGTTATTAAAATGTATTTGATTTGTGATTTTAGGTTTAGTCATTAAAATTTTTAATTTGTTATGAAACTTGTCATGGTTATCTCTAATTTTTATTTTGTTAAAAATATATTAGTATTTAATATAATGATAATTCGTTTTTTATTAGTAGTATTTGTTTTCTTGTTCTTTTATAAAAACTGATGTAAGTTATGTTTTAGCACAAAAACTAGAAAACCTAGCTACATAGAAAAAACCATATAATTCAGAGAATTGTTTGGATAACAAAAAATTGATTTATAGGAGAAAAATTTTTTACAGCTTGAATTTAGCAATAATTCTGAGAATTAAAATATTAAAATCTATAATAAACTTCTGAATAATTTCAAATTTTGATATTTTTTAAATGTATCTCTTATGTTATGTTTAAGTTAAATCAAAAACCAGAATCAAATGTAACTTGTAAAACGTTATGTTCTTTAATGCGAGAACAAAACTAATTAAAATTTGGTCATAGATTGATGCACAATTTTTTCGAGTAAAACAGTTTTTTCTTATTAAAATAATGTGATTTGTAATAAAATGTACTATATTTTATGTCTTAATAAAGTCTTGTTATAACACCTTTAACTTTCAATGTTTTAAAACAATTTTTTTTAAAAATCTATTTGTGATTAAATTCCTTTTATAACTTTATTATATACATAATATCGGGTGATCGACCTTTGCTTGGTATTTTTTTTTTTGTTGGTAAATTCGAAAAAGTGCTCTCATGTCCGTGATTAAATTTATATTGTAAATCTGATTACACTAAACACAAGATCATCACTGTACACATATTTGGTCTAACGTTCGAATCTTTACATTTTTTGCCGTTTTTACGAATTTTTTTCTTTTTTAACGTTTATATGGCAAATAGCGAAAAAGCGAAATGCCATATATTGGTTAATATTCAACGGATTTGCGTTTTGTTTACGTCATTGAATTTGTCTCGTTGAGACCTTGAATATAAGCCCCAATTCGAGGGTCAATAACGATTAAAACCCGTCGAAAAAGTAAAACAACTACGAATTTTGAAAAAATGCTCTCACGACCGCCGTTAAATTTATGTTGTAAATCTAATTACACCGAACGCAGGATTATCGCTGTACGCATATTTGGTATAAAGTTGGAATTTTTACGACAATTTTAATGGTTCGAACGAATTTTTTTCGTTTTCGACGTTTATATGGCAAAAAGTAAAAATGAAACCTAGCTAGATCGATTTATCGCCTTCGAAACCTTCTGCATACTAAATTTCATGAAAATCGTTGGAGCCGTTTCCGAGATTCAAATTATATATATATATATACAAGTTTACATAATTTCAAAATATATAATTTATAATATACAACTGATATTATTTTAAAATATGTTTTGAAATAAGGTATAAATTATAATCATTTTTTGATATCAATTATTCCATTGTAAAATTAAAATTTGTCAACAGAATTGGTGTATTGCTATAAATGGAGTTTTTTTTATTTATTTATTAATCAATTCAATATAGAATCTACTGTAATGAACAATAAGATAATACGAAATAGTTTTTATTTATAAATTATTTTTACATTTAAAATTACATTTCGAAATTTAGTAGTAAAATTTTTGAAAATAAATGAAATTTAAATAAAATTTAAAAATAAATGAATTTGTATTGTTTTTTTTACTAAGTTTAAGTATAAAATAGTCTCATAATATTGTAACACGGTAGAAAAATGTATAAGTAATAAATATTACGCAA
>JAIPRN010005334.1:0-11018 GCA_025469175.1 Geopemphigus sp. TES_GeoC_2020 | reverse complement strand
TTACGTATACATACGTAGGAGGCCCTCTTTGATTTTTCAATATTTTTCTCGAACTCGACGTTTTTTATCTCTAACCAATTATAACGATATTGTCTAGGGCGACCTCGGCGTATAGCGTTTCATATATATATAATTTAATATAGATCACGCGATAGTATATTAAAGTATAATTTATAGCGTATTATTATTTCGCTCGAGATTCGCGAGACGAATACCTCAATAATACGTGCTCGGCTGTAGGATTTCAGAGGGGACACATGAGGCGCATCAGCCTCCTTACCAAATCTATCGTGCGGACGATAAAGAGCACCTAATCTAAAAATAGTAACGCCAAAACTTTGGAATAATAATAGTCGTTCTTCGTTAACGGATAAACGATCGAAATAAACGATTTTCGTCGTTTTCTTTTGTAAATATATATATAACATTATAATGTTATTGTAAAAATACAAATTTTTTGTAAAATTATCAATTTTTTTGTGAATATTACCCATTTTATAACCCGACTCTCTTTACCAATAGCTACCGCTTAAATCGACGTTGACGCGTGTACTTCGTTACCGACCTAAACTGCAACAGACGGGGAACGATAATTTTGTGTTTTTTAAACATACGACGAACACGTTTCGGAACTCCACTTAATATTTTCGATATTCCGATAAAAAACGTATATTTTTATTGGTCGACGTTGAATTATGTATTTCGAACACTTTTGAAGCGCGTGGAATATATAGTGATTTCGTCTTATCACTATATACAATTAACTTTTAATTCGAAAAATGTTGGAAAATTGAAAAAATTAATGAAAACGCTTTAATTCAGTTATTCTGTAGTCACAAACGCTTATAATTTATGTATACATTTATATACTTATATAAATATACATACACGGACAAATGAATAACAAATCCGGCATATACGTATACCTATATTGACGACGTGGTCGCAGTGTATGAGATAAGGCGGTGAGCGAGCAAAACCCTCTTTCTTATTTTTCCACGTCAATAATGGTACTTTTTTTATAAACGCGTATGTATCTATCGTATACGAGCGAAAAGCAATCGGTCGAAAGAAAATAAATTATCGTATTCACGCCCGTAAACCGTTACTTTTACGTAATTTTGAGTATCGAGATAAGTAAATACGGTATACTTCAGAACGGGTTTTCCAGCATATGTTAAAAAAATTAGGAATTTCGTTTTTAGTATTTACACCCTAAATATATATAAACGTTCTTTACGCGTTTTCGTGGATAACTGGTGTATGTAATCACAAAATTGGACACTCGGGCTGGAATCCGCTAAGCTTACAAATTCTACCCTCAAGTTGGCTCTGTCGGCCTTTTTTTTTATCACGTTATCGGCAGTACACTCACTGGCCTGGAATGCCTGAAGGCAGTACTTCGAACCAGTGAGTCGTCATCATTTATTGAAAACAAAAAATATTCGTACAAAGTTTTTACAAAACGATCATCCTTAAGAGTAGGCGAGCAACGCGAGCTATCTTCACGTTGTTTTACCTCGCCTCTCGTACATCGAATCTAATTTACAATTATCCTTGAGAACTACCGCTTCTTAAAAAACTATCACGTGAATGGTGCGCGGTGACAAGACAATACCATGCCACGGAGCGACCAGTTACATCTTCCGCGCAAATTAAAAATAAAAAAAAATTCAAAATAATCCTTCTTCCCCTATATAGCGGCTTAGCCGCTACCTTCTCCTGCGGCGGCGACGACGACGCAGAGCTGTCACGCCAAGTGCCTGCCTGTGCTGTTCGGCGACGTTTTTCGCCATTATCACCGACTCAGCGAATCGGACGACGGCGTCCCAGTAGACCTGAGACTCGAGCATGCGCTCGACCAGATCGCCCGGGCCGAATCCTCCTATCTGACGAACTAGCGCGTCCCGTTCGCGGTCAAACGTTTGGCAGTGAATGAGCATGTAGAACGCGCTGTCTTCATCACTGTTGTCCGTCCTGACGTGTCCGCAGTGCCAACATCCGGGCGATGGCGAACGACTGATTCTATGCAAAAAAGCGTTGAAACAGTCGTGCCAGTCAACAACTGCGTGAGGCGGAATGTCATGCCGCCGTGCCACCTCGCCAACCACCGTCGCAGCAAGTCTGGAGAAAGCACCGATCAGATCCATCCACGATGGTTGTGTCGGCCTGCGATGAATGACGGTCACTATGATGTAGTAGTGATCAGTCGTAAAAAAAATTTTAACGACAAAAATATACACTATTAAACAATTATTCCAATATAGACGTAACGAGTAAGTTTTTCCCGACCTGAACAACGATTCGCCTGTATCCGCATTTCGCGGTAGACCGATTAGAACCGCCTTAATGTTTCTTACGTATCTAACCGTCACCAGTCGATAGCCATAAACAGTTTCAGCCCAAACAGATTTATAATTATTTTATATTTTATATTACTATTTTTGTTCATTTCATATAGCTTATGACGAATGTAGACGTAAGACAATATTATTTTTCTAATTTTCGTAAATAATACTTTATATTTATCAACTATGTCGTGTATAAAATATAAAACAATCTTTATTCTATTAATAACGAGCAATTGCCTTATGTAGTTCAAATTCGGTGATAAATTTATTGAACAGTAGGTACTATGGGTTTTAGTTTGGGTGGCATAAGATGTTGAAAGATTTAATAATAATTTAGGATATTATATCAACTATAAATAAAGGTATTCGAAAAATTATTCTACTTGACACTAATATAGGTTATTAAAGACGACTTATCGTATGATTTCTTCGTATTTCTTTTTCTTCACCTAATTGTAGTCCGAATTCTTGAAATTGTTAACATTTTGTTATTCTTACGGCTTAAACAATTTTGAAAATTGCATTAGGCTTGTTTACAATTATACATAATATATGGATATCAAAAACGTTCAGCACGAGGTTAAGTTTAGATGCATAATAATGATTATTTTATATGTACATATTCGTTCATCTATTAGACCAACTAGAAAGTATTGGCGAAATACCTTGTAAGTAATATTGTACAGTTTTTATAAGTTATATGTAATCCGTAACGCAATAATGATTCAAATTAACGTATACATTTATATTATGCTCGGATTGTGGCAAAACATGTTGCGACAACATACAATAGACTGATCTTTATGATCTTCCTAGTAGAATTAACTATTATTAATAATCATTGTATAACAACAACAGCAACAACAAAATATCCAGTACGATTGTTTAAATATTATAAAATATTAGTAAAATTTTAACATCGGTTATGTTTCCTGCGTATAGATCATTTTTCTGGTCAAGATGCTCTCATGTACATCTATGAAAATAGTAAGGATTTTTTTTTTTTTTTTAGGCTTAATTTAGGCCATTCAGGCCCATTGCCGCTTCCGTTATCTCCTTCCATTTTTCTCTATGTGCTGCCAGTTCTTCTCCGTTCTGTACTCCTAACATTTTGAGGTCCTTCTTGACTCGGTCCTCCCATCTTTGTCTAGGTCTTCCTCTCGGCCTATTTTTGTTTGGTTTCCATTTTGTAATGATCGATATAAGTTGTCCTTCTGCCCTCCAGACATGACCAGCCCACCTTATTCTCTGGCTCTTGAGTATAACCACTATATTGGGCTCGTTAACAAGATTATTGAGTTCAGTGTTTGACCGTATTTCATATCCACCCTCATCATTTATTTTTAGTCCAAATATTCTTCTTTAGACTTTTCTCTCGAAGGTCATTAATTTGTTTTCGTCGGCCTTGGTAGACGCCCATGGTCCACATGCGTATAATACAATTGGTCTAACAAGGGACTTGTATAATCTGATTTTTGTTTTCCTTGATAACAATTTGGACTTAAATAATTGGACTAGTGAAAAATAGCATTTATTTCCAGCTGCAATTCTTTTGTGGATTTCTTCGTGGCTATCTGCTTGCGAGTTTATATCTACTCCTAAATACTTAAAGTTTCGAACTCTTTCAAATAACAAATTTTTAACCGTTGTAGCATTTTGCAGATGTTCTCTCCTTGATACAATTATGAATTTGGTTTTGTTTTCATTTATGATGAGTTCAATCTTTTCCGCTGCATCAATTAAAATTTCTATCGTTTTCTTGAGACTATCCTCCGTCTCTCCTATTACCACTATGTCATCTGCGTAGACGGCCAGTACTATTTGTTTTCCTAGCCCTATGTTTAGACCTTGTAGCTTGCTTTGTAGTACTTCCCTGACTACCGATTCCAGTGCAATTTTGAATAAGACCGGAGATAAAGCATCACCCTGCCTCACCCCTGTGGTCACTGTAAATTCCTCTGAAATTACCGAGTTGAATTTAACTTTGCACCTTGAGTTTTGCATGCAAGCTTTCACCATTCTAACGAGTTTAGCTGGTATCCCAAGTTGGACCATTACATTCCATAACTTACTTCTAGAATAGTAAGGATTATTATAGGATTTTCTCGATATTAAACATAGATTTATTCTACGAATATATAATAAATTGATTGGACGAATTTTCGTTAATGAAGTGTTTAATTATAACAATGGTATTCTCCCGATATATTGATATCTATATATTTAAACCAAATATCGTATAATTGAAGTAGGCACAATATCGTATACATAATAGAAAATAGAAGAAGTCGAATATAATAATAAAGCTTTAAAAAACCCAACATTGTGTATACAATTTCACCAGTATATCGCGATTTTCTTATAGATCATTCTCGAGCTAAAAATTTACTTCGTTAATTTGTAATTGAATGATAGGATACACATATAAAAAACATATACACATTTTACGAAATAATTTATCACCATAATATTAGTAATACCAACACTGAAATACATAAACGTCTCTAGATCCTCTTGGACTTTATAATATCATAAGTTAATTTTTAATTTCTAGTTAAAATATATGAAAAGGCTCCATCTGACATAATGGGTATATTTTGATATCATAACGTTACAATTATTGCGTAATAATAAACTAATAAAAGTTTTTAAATAGACTGTATAGTTAAAATATACAGTATATTTTCGTCTGTTTGATAAATAAAATATAAAATACATAGGAATCTATCATACGCTGAAAAACGTATTTCAATTAAAATCATATTATAACGAACTTTATATTTTTTGTTAGGTATTCTCAATTCCTATATCAAACACCTCATAACAAAATCTATTAGCCGTATGTTAAAATAATATTATTTAATAACCTCGAGTTCCATTATATTATATAATCATATGATAAATGAATGGACATTACATCAAATCAACCAATGTTTAGATTTCACAATGAATCAACTTCAACATATGCTACATGGTCCAATGGAATGGTGTATTACTGTCAAATATAGTATGTTTTCAGTTTAACTGAAGAGATCCATTGTTTAGATTTACATATTTATAGCGTAACCCATCAAAACAGTTAGAGAAAATTTACATTCGTGAATTTATAAATTAATCCTTCCTATAATGTTTTGTTACCGATTCTATAAAAAAAAAATTATAGATTATATATAAAATTATATATCGTAGGATTTCAAATCTACTAAACACATATTGTTGGCCTCCGTCACTTTGACAAAGTTTGCAAATTGTGACGGTAAATAAGTAGTATAAAAATTAAAGGTTAAATATACTCGAATCAATACATTCCAAATGTCAACCAATAATAAGTAAATTGACATAGTCAAAAGTAAAAATATACTTTACACCTTACAACAAATAGTGTAAAATATGATAATTTATATAATTGAACTCTGTATTTTAAACGTATAAAATGGTGGAGAAATTCCACAGGATTGTATTTAAGTTGACTTAATTATGACTAATTTGTACATTACAGAATTGTTTTACTACGTATTAAACGACTATCTTAGACATTAAAATACCTTGTTAAGTTGAATGTGTCAATAATTTATAATGCCAATAATTCATTTTTGAAAAAAATTTACATTTGTTCGTTAAGTAAATGCAAATTTGGAATGGTTATGATCCAGCCTTGCAAGAAAATATACCTTTAGTCACACGTCATTTTTTTTTAATTAAAAATGTATATGATCACTAAATAAATTGTTTCAAAGTATTAGATTAAAATATATTTTATATAAATGAATTACAATACTTATGTTTATTATTATAGTACATATTGAGATTCTTGAAGGTACAAATTCAGTGGATATATGTGAAAGTAAGTTTAATTAGTAATAATTTTTAGAAATTCGATAAACATAACTCTTAAAACAGTTTTAGTTGTTATCGCTATACATAATAACCCAATATAATAATTAAACATCATAACACAACGAAAGTTGGAATTACTTATGATTGGAATATAATGAACATTTAAGCTTTGATTTAGTTCAATTCGTTTATAACGATTACTGATAATCGAATTTACCATAAGATAGTTGAAAGTAAAGTATTTCTCAGGGTTATTGTTTAGGTATTTCATACGTACCTGTTACTTTGTTATTAGTGTGTAAGAAGAGAAAATATTAAATATTTCGACAAAACTTTCCAATTTACGTATCGAATGACTGGGTTCAAAAGCGTTGGTCTGCTATTTGTATAATGCTTTAAAGGAAGACTAAGGAATGCTTTGTCATCGTAAATGTAATAGGCAAAATTTTATTTATTTCCAATATTTAATACTTATAGCAACGTTTTTCATCGATACGTTTCTGTCACACGATATCATTACATATTATGTAATGTATTTTCACATTTGTTAATGGAATCATTATATATAAATATATAAATATTTATTCGCGTAATTATTATTATCTCGATATTTACAATGAATAATATTGTTTATTAGCAATGTTAATAAATTCACCAATTCCTGGTGAGTTTTTGGATTAAACAATAACACGGACTATTTTAACAACAATATTGATTTTTTAATAATTATGTACCGCACGTATATAAATTAAATGATTTTAATCTACTTACGATCAATTATTAACGTGTGTACTGATAGAATTTTTAAAGAAATTTTTATATATAGGTGTATCTGGTTATGGATGTTTTTCATATGCATATTATAATATGAGTGAGTTTTTGGCTATTTCATTTTCTAAATTATATTTAGATAAATTATTAAAATCATTTTTAACGTCGTTTAGGTTTGACAATTTAGTTTTCTAAATTATATTTAAATAAAATATTTCATAATTTTCTAGCATCGTTTTAAATTGTATATACACTTTAAACTATCAGTGTGGAACCACGAGATTTTTTTATTATTTTATTTATAAGTTGTTAATTGTGTAATGAATTGGATGGCGAGCATTTCATTGTTACGGACTAAATCTTGAGGAAAAGGGTTAAGTTTAACGTATACGCCTCTATTGTTTTATAATACTAATGTAGACATCAAGAAAGACGCGAATAGTAAGTTATGCTATTTCACTTGACATATTTAAAACAATATTCAATGTCTTACGTATTGTGTTACGTAATATCAAACTAAATTGACGACAATATTATTAATGGACGTTATTAGAGTTTCAAAAAGAATACTACGAATTCGTGAAAGAGCAATTCCTATTCATGATTCGTAACTATCGTAAGTCAACCCTTCAAATATCGAAAATAACTATTTCGTATGTCATAACGAATATAAAATATATTATTTGTATTCTGTGTAAACTATATGTATGAACGATTAATATTCACGTTTGGTTTATGAACTGTAGAATCTTCACTACCAGGACCAATTCAATATTGTCTTGATAACTATAAAAGTGATAGAAATGACAACCAAGCGTCTACATCTGGAACATAGAAAAATGTGAAATCTGTTTTGTATTTTGGATCTTAAGATATATGCCAGAAAACATTTTTTCAATAATTATTTTAGTATAAAATAAAAGTGATAGACATTTTAATTAATGTATCAATTACGTTTAGAATCACTCCCAGAATACTTTAAAGGTAATATAAAATCTAAAAGCTCGAAATGTAACAATAATATCCAGCTAAAGTATAAACCCGATTTGTTATAAATATTTGAAAATTGAAATATTTCGTAGTTAATATCAATACACTAACGTAAAAGTGCGCGTATTAAGCGAACATTATTTGTATCTAATTTGAATATGAAAGAGTAATTGCCCGGTTTTCCATATCATGTTCCTTCAATAAACACGTTGGATAGAAATCATCCAAGAAGTACGAACATTTGTCGGCTATTTTAGTATAACATCTTATTGATTATCGTTTCGATTCTTCCTTAAACGACATTTTATGTGTTAAGAATGACATTTAATTTATGCATGCACGAAACATATCTAACAGTAATATGAATATAAAACACCTTCCTTTTTGTTAATGATCGGTTATCACAATAACATGGAATTTGGAAGTTATTCCTTAATGTTCATAAAGGATTTAATTTATATGATACTATGTCAGACAACACTTATGAGACATAATCTACGAATTGTTTGGTCGAAATTCAAAAAGATTATTATTTTTCACAATTTCCGCGGTTATACTAAATATCTGGTATAGTGTCAATATTTCTACACCTGAATAAACGGTTATATACGAAACTTAGTAAATTATTCGAGACAACTCAAATTCTTGATATACATATTACATTATATCAGATCGTTACTTAAAAGATAATTTTTATCCATACAAATTGTTATATATAATTATAATCCAGTGGATGAAACTTTATGTGAAATAATTATGACGTTCAAATTATACGTACATTGATCATACTTAGAATCGACCATAATTAAAAACGCAAATAATAACGATCCATGAAAGATTGGAATTTACGTTTTGCAAAATTAGTCTGGTGTAAATTACAGTTGTAGCGACGATGTATAAGAAATGAATCAAAAAATTAATTTACTGCCAGTACTTTAATCATTTGCTTGCACATCATTATTAAGTTTAGTTTAAGTAAAAAATACTCAATTATTATTTAAGTAATGTTTATTTAAAAAAATATATGTAAAAATGTACAGAAACCTTTTGAGAATTATTAATAAAACGAACTGCCCATCGATCTTCTTGGAATACTGACTATATTAGAGATATCGTCCATAAAGCACATATGAAAGTAATAAATATAAATATACACGAATAATGCTGATCAAAAATATAAGTTACCAAATAACGATAAACCAAACTCGGTGCAAGATACTTTCATACGACGAAACTAAAATACGTACTCAGAATCAACCATTCAAAGGAAACCAGGGACACAACCAACGAGGTCAACAACTGAAGTACCACAACATTAGATGTACCCAATCCCTATGAGCACATAACCCAACGAAGCCTATATAATCAAAAAATTACGCCTCTTTCGGCGGCAGTCCAGAGTAGTAGAAAACAGTCAACAACAGACACGAGCATTCCGCACGGACGGCCGGTCGAGCAATTGAGACTTTTCCGCCCAGCAATGAGGAGGCTAATTTGGGTCTCACAACTTGTGCGATAGAAGGTAGTTTCTCCAGAAGAGGAGTCTCTCGTCAAGCGGAGTGGAGGAGTCTCTCAGTAGCTCAAGTTCACTGCACATCATGACGTTTCAGCAACGAGCAATCAACAATCTTCAAGAAGCTGGTATTTCGAGGGACGAGTCGAGACATTATCATTAACTTGATTGCGTTTTTGTCATTTCAACAATTGTTTATGAAATCGTAAAGCGAAGGCATTGACCCTACTTTTTCCTATTTATTTTATTCCGTATATTCTGACAATATTCGTATATTTATATAACACTTCTTACTTACATTCTTCAATAATTTTCGTATTCACGACCTACGTAACCTTCCCCTTATCACCTTTACAACTCTCACCCAGTTATTTCCCTTATTTTTGTTTTTATTTTGCTTTTGTTTTATTATCTTTGATTGTTTTTTGAGTTATTAAAAAATGTTCGATTAAAAACCCTTAAGTTTTAATACTCCTAATATTAAGACATTCGTGAAGTTGAAAACTAATTATCGCATAATAACCGTCGACGATATTTCTAAACACAGATGATTCTTCTCGTATATCGAATATGTTAGTGTTTTTCAATAAGTTTCGCGTGACTATTGTAAACACAATATACTTATGACGCATTTTCGTCGCAGTAAATCGTGTTATTAAGTATTCCTACTATTTACCTAAGACCACTTGTTTTCGTACTGTTTTATATACTTACAGTCCGACACTGTGATTGAATTTTAAAACACCACAGTTTCATTATATATAACAAAAAGACAACCATGGTTCCCACAAAAATGATTAAAATTTTAACATTTTCGATTATTATGGCGTGCTTTATTAAAAACACGAACGCGTTTTACAGTAAGTATTATACATATCCATATTCAATAAATACACTCATATATATATATATTTCGCCAATTTACCATTAAATAATAACTATGTTTAAAGGACTTAAGCGTCATATGAAAAGAAGAAATGAATACTAAATATTTTAAGGACGGTATTTTTAGATTAAAGAAAATTAAGAGTTTCGTTTATTTTGTTGACGCCGTAAATGTATATAAACGTATTATGTGCGTTATCTCTGTAAACTGATATATGTAATCACGGGATCGGACACTCGGGTTGGAATCTGCTAAGCTTACGAATTCCACCCTCAACTTGGCTGTCTCGGCCTGTGGTGAGTGGCGGTTTGTATAATGTAGTAGAGAGCAGTAGTCGGGTCGTAACGGACGATTTAGCGTACCTTAAAGTCGTCAGAGTATCGAGTGCGATTTCGTTTCGTAGCGGCGTCAAACATTTTGAAAACAATTTAAACCAGATCACCATGCGATTTAAATGTTTAACTAAAATAAAACGAATACGTTACGGTACTAAAGAAATTACAAAACCGAGAAACACGATAATTATCTTTGAAAACGCGTCAAGAATTGATATTGTATATTAATAAATTCGACGCATTCTGTGGATTTGAAGTGTGTTAATCACAAATAAATTAAAGATATTGGTAATATTCGATTATTCGATAATTGTGATCTTTATATAATTATATTA
>JAIPRN010005333.1:0-11020 GCA_025469175.1 Geopemphigus sp. TES_GeoC_2020 | reverse complement strand
CCGGGTGTTTTTTTTTTTTTTTGTAAACGACCGGTTAGGTTTTTGCAAATTGGACGAAAACTGTAAAGAGACGGTACGCGTGTTGTTCGCGAGGCGTGGGAACGGCCGTTAAACGTACGGAAAACGGTCCGGCAAAAAGGCCGCCCTCTACGTCTGTACGTAATCGCGTTTTTTTTATCGTTAACGGGTACGGACTTGGCGCCTAATACGTCCGCGGCGCCCGTCGTCGACGTGGCGAAGAATTCGAGAATTTAAAACGTTCGGTTTTCGTACAACGCGGAAGTTTTTCGAAACAAAATTACCGACCGAGGGGTACGGTCGTTTCCGGGGCAAGTCAATGAAACTCCCGCCACCGATTTCCCGAGTTTGTCGCTCTCCGGAGCGCGTAAGAGATTTACGATCGTCGGCGACGGGCTAAATTTCGTAAATAAACCGCGGAGGTTAAACACGGAATTTCGACGGACGTCGGCGCTCGGTAGTGAATTCGATCGATTTAATAATTAACGGAACGTCGTGAAATATTTCGGCATTCCCCTCAGCCCCACTCGTCACCGACGCGTTCCCCCCGTCGCGTAAATTGATATGCCGCGCGTCGATAACGAACAAACGAATAGAAATCGATCTACACGAGAATATATCCAAAGTTACGCGTACATACGATCCGTGATCGCGTCCGTTTCTTCGTCGTCGTTATGTGAACTCTCTCGGACATCCGATTTCTCACGAGGCGTATAATAATAATAATAGCGTACCCGAGTCAAAAATCTGATCGGCAGTCCGTGCGTGACACGTATATAACACGGTTACGATATTATGCGCGCGCGTGTATACGTATATATGTGTGTGTGTGTGTATTATGTATAGTACGACGACGAACGGCTCTGAACGGACGAAAACGAGAGGGAAACGGGCGTATAACAAAAATGAGAAAAGAAAAGAAAAACGTAAACCGGTCGTGTTTCTGAGGCGGCGACGGGCGGGGTGCGGCGGACCTCTTGTACGTCGTATAATAATGTGTCTGTTCACATTACGGTTATTATCCGATCAACGTGGTAAAAACACTGTGCAAGACCAGCCGGCCACGGGTGGATAAATGTCACGGTGACGGTATATACACACACACACACACACACACACACACACACATATATATATATATATATATATATATATATACGTGTGGCCGACGGTTTAACAAAGTGCGTGCGCGTTATATATGTATATTACGAACGATTTGAACGGACGAGGCGTGGGCGCGCGCGTGTGAGGATCGAAAACGACGGTGTACACGAGCCGAAGACGACGTTTATTTTGTATTAGCCCCGTACTTGTCGCGTCTTAACCGGCGAAACGAAAAGATTCGAATTCGCGCGGAATACGTTCGCCGCCACCGTCGCGTGTCCATAACTCGTGTACGCACACACGCACACAAATAACGTGTGTATCGTGTACGAACGTTTCTTTATTTTTTTTTTATAATCGATTTGTCGTGCAAATACGACCGGTAGTTGTAGCGTGCGAGGGCCGCGAGCGGGGCCCGAACGTTTACAAAAAAAACCGACCACCGACCGTCGGCCGGTTCCACGAATACGGGGTGAACGTTCGCGGATTCGTCACCGCGTTCTACACACGCGCGACCGTCTCCGCGGTATTATTGAAATCTCTCGTAACTTTTTCGGCTCGTCGCTATCCGCGGGCCCGAAAAAACCGTCAGTCCCCGAACCGCGCGCGTCCCACGTTTCCCACTCGGACACCGGTCGCGTTCCCATTCGTCCGCCGCACAAAAACGTAAAAACGCCGGCGTTCGTTAGCTCGGCGCGATACGGAGCTTTTTGTTTTTACCGCGACACCGCGCCGAATTCCGTATCGGGTTTTTCGTCGATAACGCGCGGCAAAAGAAAACGAAACAGTGGCACCGCTTTCAATAATCCGCGATAAATAACGCGGTCCGTATCCGGTACTTGTTTGTATAATTACGTCGAACACGTAGCGTGCCGCGTCGTGTTTTTTATTCGTAATAGTAATAATAATAACACGGGCGCGTGAAAAATATAAATCGTTCGGTTTTAACTCGCCTAGTTTTTTTTTCTTTTACGATTATTTTATAATATTTATAACAGTGTTATTATTTTACGACCGCGCTGTTTGTTTATCGAACGCTTCGGGCCGCTCTACGACGTAATTCGTTTTCGTTGTCCGTTCGAAAACGTAATAATCAGTTCGTCTGGACGCCCGTTATCGAAAACGAATTACGGTTTTTCGGCGCGAACGCTGCGCACGCGGTAATTTAACGATAATGATGACATCGCTCCGTTCGACATATTTTCGGGGGAGAACACAAAAGGAAAAACTAAAAAACCGTTTTTCGAGTCCCTTCGAACCTGTCCGGCCGTTTAAACGAAAACGATCGGTTCGGGACGCGAAGCTGGACGAACGCGATACGCCCGAGAACGTTTACCGGGTCCGTCCAATTTAACGTAAACGAAAACAAATTCCGAGTACCGTTCGCGCACGTATTGGAGGGCCACGGTTGTTCGCGAAATGGATTTGATTGGAATTTTTCATAAAATCTTTTTTTCGATTACGCGACATTAGCGTAACCGACGGGACGAGTTTGGGCGCAAAATGGAACGCGCCGCGCGCGCAACGGACTCGGCGATATTGTTAATAACCCTGGCGCGTTGCCGCGAATTATACGCGCAACAATGACGCGCCACAGTCGGCGCGTACGAAGAAAATACGTAAACGAACCACGGGACGAAAATCGATTTTCGCGAATAACCGTTATTGGAACGAAACGCCGTATTTCGCGGTCGATCGTAGCGGCCGTTCTATGGAGTCGGACGAGTTTGTTTCCGAACGCGTTGAATTCGATACGGCGTCGGATTATTCGTGGGGAATTCTACGAAACGCCGCGAGCGTCCGAAAACTTGTGATTTGTGCGCGCCTCGTAAATCCCTTTTACGTTTGTAATAGTCGCGGAGGAAACGCGTGCCCGGTACCGACACGGCTTCCGCGCCACAGAAATAACGTCGCTGGTCCCGTCGTACGAGTATTGTGAAATTCGCGCCCGGGGGGAGGGAGGGCCGACGTAAGATTAGGAACGCCGACGGATAAATAGAATCTCTCCCCCACCCCACAAAATTCCCAGCGCGTATTGTGTACGTTATTACGTTATTCGATCGAATAACTGAAAAAAAAAAACCGCGTAATTTCCGACGTGGTTCGCGTGCGAATCGACGAATATACGCGAAACTTTTGTCGCGTCCGGCGGAAAGTGGAGCGCACGGCGGTACGGTGGCGAAAAGTGTTTCGAGTGTCAAGCGCACGCGTTCCTCCGAAAATGAGGCCAAGGGCCCTGCCCTCCACTCTCGTTCGTTTACTCCGCCGCCCCACCACCATACACCGCACCACAACCATCCATCCAACCACCTACCGGCGGACACGGTCGTACCGCCGCGAACGATCCATATGCCAGAGACGCGCTCGATCGGAATACGAACCGTTTTGGGCGCTCCAACGTACTCGGCCGTCGCGTTGTCGGCATTGTGGCGAAACAACAACACCGCGACACGTTCGAATATACGAGAAACGAACGTTCGCGTACCGAAACGGATTTTACGGTCGGTACTACGGGCGCGCGTTTACCAAAAACGGTTTTATAATATCCGCGATTGGTCGTCGCCAGCGATATTATACGTCAATACCGTTCCGGAACGGCCAAGGTCCGGTCGCCGGCTTCACGGTAAATGGGAGTTCGGATGGGTCGACGCGTCGGCCGTTTCCGTGTTTTCCGGCGCGCGCCGGACAAAAGTCGACTTCGCAATATTCGCCGACGCGTACGCGTTTAATTTTATTAGACCGGGCGGGGCCGGGTGGAAACGTCGCGCGAATTCGTTACGAGTCCGTGCCCGCGTGCCGTGTATGCCGAGTAAATCGAATTACGAACGAAATCTCGGGCTCGAAAATTGATCGAAAAATAATCGCGTTTTTCGACGCGATTAAACGCGTTACCGATAGTCCCCGCGTTATGCACGGCGCGAAACCAATCAGTTACGGCGGTTTGGCGACGTAATTTCGAAAGTAATTACTCAGGCCCGCGACCGTAACACGGCGTGACGGCGGTAGATCGATTTTTATTGAACGGTTCGAACTCCCTACGTGTATAGGATAGGTATACGCGAAGTGTTACGAAAAAGTTTTTCAACTTTTTACGCGACCGGTGGTGTTCGGTGGGGGGGGAGAGGTAAGGAGGGAGGGAGTCCGAAATGTCGTCGTGGCTCGACGTAGTTCGTGGACCGCCGGTGAAATTTTTAATTCCGGCGACGCCGCATTCGTCGTGACCTAGCCGCGCCAACAACGGGAACAAATACCGTAAGTACGCGATCATTTCTGAACCCGAGGTATCTACGTGCACGCGAACTAACCGAACGATAGACTTAACGTCCGACGGTTATACGATACTCCGCCTCCCTCCTCCCCACCCGCCACCCGTCGCCGCCATCCACCATTAGGCGGACGGCCGGAATAGGATACAAAGAGCCCCGCGACGAACAGCTGCCTTCGGTTTTTAACTAAACGAGCACTGTACGGAGCGCGCGCGCCACGTGTACGACGGTTCGTATCGAAAATCTCCGAAATTGTCGGACAATTGTTCGAACGAACGAAACACGCGGTCGGGCTTGCTCGAGACGAACGCGTTAGTGTGTCTACCGTTAATGTCGACGAAAATATTTACGGCGTAAAACGTGTTTAGCGTTGGGTGGACGACCGCCTTAGGCCTACTTAAGCAAGACTAATGCCTTTTCACTCTGTGTGAGGTTAACGTGAATATGTGAAACCGAATTTGTGTCGTTCGTTGACGAGACACTGTAAAGGTGCGCGGGAAAGTTCGTTTTGATTTGAAGAGCAGTAGTACCGCGGACTAGAAGGGCAATAGCCCAGTGGAATCGAAGAGGTTTTTGTCGGTTGTGAGATAGTGTGCGCCCGTCATGGTGCGCGGTGATACGTTCTGGACCGTCTCTATACCGTTGACCAGTTTGCTGGACTGACGGAATTTCTCCATACGGGGACGGCGTGTACAGCAGTACGGGTTGCGGAACGTGTCTTACGGATACCGTGACCTATACAGAGGGAGAACCGTAAACACGATCGCGAACGATCGAAAATCGCGTTGAACGTATACCGCGGGGTTATCGAAATGTCTACAACGTGCCGGGCCGAATGGACTCGCCGTAAACACTGCGTAAACGTTCTCTCCGTTGAATTTCGTACCGATTCCGTTCGTTTAATTTGATGGAAAAACGTCGGCGGTCGCGTGTTTACCGTACACCGTTAAGCCGTGTGTCTGGTGACACGCGATATCGTTATCATCGTCGTCGTAGTAGTACTACTTCGAGTGTGCGCTTCGTTTCGAACTTTTGCTTCTTCCACAGGGGAGAATGTCCGTGAAAGGTAGCGATGTTGTCGTAAGGGTTCGAGATGAAATGTTTGGGTTAGTTTGTCGGTTTGAGCGGTTTTTTGTTTTAGAAACGCTTCGGACGACGGGGAAACGAGAGCGGGAGGTTTGGATTGGGAGCGCTTCGATTGTTATCTCAGTTTTGGATGTTGGACGCAACCGTACGTAATAATAACCGTTAATTATATAATAATAATTGGTCGTAAGTACGTTTTATATAGGCGTTGTCAGTGGCAAAAGGATTTCGGAGTTGATCGGTGGGGAGGAAAGAATAATACGAGCCCCATTTGGTTTAATGCGATAGTGGAACGTGTTTACGTCCGTATCGATTTATACGGACGGCCGTGGCGTCGAAACCGCGGCCGCGGAGCGTTCGCCGTTCGCGCGTATTCCGGACTCGCGACAATCGGAATGGCTATCCCCAGACGCGATTCACACGAGAAGTGCGACGGTCACATTCACGGTGCGCGCGTCAACATAATCGACGACCATCGATACGGTCGGCTTCGATCGAAGCGTATACACTGTATATACTGTGTGTGTGTGTGTGTGTGTGTATATACGCGTACCGCCGTCGCGATTTCCCCGTCTTCACGTTCCGCTCGTTCAATAATAATAATAATACAGTGTATTACCCGGTGTACATACACGTACGCACACATCGCTCACGGAGACCTATGTACGCATAATTGACGTGAGCGACGGCGATAGTTGGTGTCCTACCCAAAACTAAACTCAACATACCGAAACCATACGTATCCCATCCATCCTTACATATGCAGGTCCCTCTTGGCCGCCCCTTCGTCGGTCCCTCACGATCGAAACGTGTTGAAGCCGTCCGGAACATCCGTACGAGGTACGGCCCTTCGTAAATCGACGAATTTCAATTCGATCCAACACTCTGTCCAAAACTCAATCCAGAACGATGTTTTAAAAAAACTTCATATTCAATCATGACCCCGAACCCAGTCTACTGGGCAAAACATACTCACCGGCAACCACCAAACATACAGCAAAACCATATAACAGGGACATTAAAAAACCCCCACTCACTAACTCCTTCACTTCCAACCACTAGAAAAGGCAAGGGCCCGTGAACGGCATAGCGATTATCGGTATTTTGTTCAGCGTTTGTCGCGCCACCATGCCTCCGACGATTTTCGCGTATCTACCGGTCTCGTATTATACGCTGCGCGTGTGTCGTCGTTGTATTCGCCGTATATATTTATAAATGTATAAAGCGGAGTGCATTTTGTTTGCTGTCTTGTCCAGAGTCTCCGCCGCCGCCGCCGCCGCCGCCATCGCCGCCCCCCACTTTACGCATTTACGCGCGCGCTTACTTACGATATTATTATATTCCGCGACCGGATAGTGGGGGTGGGCGAAAGGAGTGAGGCAAAGGCGAAAAACGACACGTACCCGACTATGTCGGAGGCGAAAACCTGATTTGTTTTTTACCTCGGCTATATTCCGGCGCTCTTCCCATATTTATTTGTTCGCCGGTTCACAATATCGCGACGAATAAAACAAAGAAATATCCTATATCGTATAATATTCCTATCTCGAACCAACAACCCGTAATAAATGCAAATTGTACGCGGTGTTTCTTACACGCGCGCGCGTATGTATATATATATATATATGTACGGGCGACCGAAATGAACACGAAAAAAAAAATAAGTAGTAGTAAACTGAAAGAAACAAACAAAAAGACGGCAATAAAATGTCGACGACGGCGTCTCTTGGCTAAGAATTCCAGCTCGTGGGCGAGGTGTGGTGTTTCCGTTCGTGCGTACAACGACGCAACCGACGGAATAGCTCGGTAATGAGACGTTTATTATCCGTCCGTTCGGTCGGTTAGGTTGGCGGCGCGAAGTGTGCGGGGGAGGAGGTATCTCCCCTTCACTCTCTCTCTCGCACCCGTCTCTGCGTCACCGAATTACAATGGGAGTTAAAATCAATATATATATATATATATTTATTTATACTCGTATAGAAGTACGTATATACACGTTTCGTGTTTTTTTTTTCTCTATACGCCTAGTGTTCGGCCGGAACGACGGCGGGAGTCTTTTATTTAACCGACGGATTATTTAAACGAACGGGGTCGCGGATAAAACGTATTTCGGGTACGGCGCGACCGCGTCGAGGTTTCGTTGTTCTTGTTACCCGGACGGTGGCGAAATCGATTCGAACGCGTAATATTCGATTTGCCGTGATGGATGGGTGTGGGGATTGGAACAATCGGTTCCACGGGCCCGCGAGTCGACGTCCGCTCGTCTTTTTCCGTTTTTTTTTTTGCGTTAAACGAATTTAATACGACCATTTTCTGTTTCGGCCGTCGTTCCGTTGTACTCCGTACCACGCGTTCGAAACTCGCCGGTCACCCGGTGTCGTTGTTTCCGGCCGTTTCCCGATTTCGTTGGCTGTAACTACCGAGCCGTTGACGCGCGTTCGAAAAGAGAGACCTGTCGTCCGCGGGGGCTATTCTAGCGCGCGCTTTTTCGTTTACAACCTCGCCGAACAATATTTGGCGTCCGAATACGGAAGATTAACGGTTCCAATGGTCGCCTCGGGATTTTCTCTTTATAACAACGAAATTCGGCCGGGTGCAACGACGTTCTTTTAGCAACGACGACGACGGCGACGGCTCCAACAATTACGTCGTCGCGTTTTTTTTTTTTTAATCTCGTTTAACGTACAAACGCCCCGGTAAAAAAACCACTCCCGTTAGAATAATTATCTTAATCGGCCCGCGCGCGCGCGCGCGTTGTAACGTTAGCGTCCCGTACAACACGGAACGCGCGGCCGGACAATTAACCCGACTTAACCGTTCGCCCGAACACGACGACGATTGCACGCGGACGTCAAAGCGGACCTCCGTCAACGAGTAACACGTAGTAGAGTCGTAGGTTTAGATTCTTTTTTGTATTTTTGCGTCGGTAGGCCTGTGACCTTGTTTCGGGCTAAGCCACGTGACAAGTTGTAGGAGACTCACGCGTGTGTGAAGTTGTTAAGTGGCGGTTGACCAGGTAAAAGGGCCGGATTTTGTTGATTATAATGGACGAACGGCCGGTTTCGGGGATACGGTTATAACGGTATACGGAATTTTCGAAGGAAAGTGTTCCGGTGATTTTTTTACAAGATTCTGAACGGTCGGCAGATTGACAGCATTTAGAATGTTTGCGGAGGATTCTATTTCCGACGGCTTCAGGTCTCTTCCACAGGTACGGAGCAATCGGACGGCCCCAAGCTTGACCAGCGTATGCAATTATCGATCTTACGTAAAGTTGGTAAATTAATAGTACGGTAATAGTCGGCACAGGACATTTGGAATGGAGTACCGGAAGGAGCCATTAGTTCTGTTTCTGCGCCGTTGCGTCTTCATGGGTCCCGAATGTGAGATTTTTAGGTATTTCTTTTCCCATCTCGTTTTTATATATTCGACCACAAACTGTATATATATATATATAACCGTTTCGTTCGGTAATAAGGTGCGACGTACCGAGACACGGTAAATGTGATTACTTAACCGATAACATTTGCGCGCGGTCGGTAGATACATCGAAATACCGTTTCTATATTGGCCGGCGAAAAAAACCCTTTACGCGGTTATTAATACGAAAACGCTATTCGCGCGACCTAACGCGTATTTCCTATCGCGTTTTCGAGCCCCTCTTCAATTTCGTACTTTAAACTCCTCGCACGGACACGACCAAACGTAATTCCGCGGTTTCTCTTTACGACTTCGGCGAACCCGTATATCGGTACGTAGAAAAACGATAACTATAAACAAATCCCAAACGCGCGTGCACGTGAAATCCACCGGTCGGGCTTTTCGAACCGAAAATGACCGAAAACACTGGCGCGCAAGTTCCGCTGAACGGAAAACGGATTTCGTTCGCGCGTCAAACGATAAATACCGGCAAAAAAACGGATATTTTACTTGTTCCCAACGGTGGAACTCGTTTTCCGGACGTACCTTGTCATTATCGATCGCGGTCAGGCCGCAAGTTGTAGCGCCTGGGTCGGCGGTCGTTCGTGTACGCGCGTACCTATCGACTACGATGCGCACGTACCGTCGGCTCTGACACGGCGCGTGTCTTTACGAAAGAAAACGCATTTCGTAGCACGCCGACGGTATTCGAAATAGTACCGTCGTCGAAATTCCGGTAAGTCGTCCCCGGTCGTTCTACAGCCGACGTTTCTATTACGCTTTACACAACATTGGCCCTGCGCGTGTGAGAATCACTACGGTGCGTTATTCCCAAGGACATTTTGGCGCGCGCGCGTGTTCCAAACGCCAACATGTGTGTGTGTGTGTGTGTGTGTGTGTGTGTGTGTGTGTGTAATACAATCATACGCACAACACACACGCGCGTATAAAAGGTGAAATGTGTACGCAGACTCTCGCGTTCAATTCTAAACCGCTCGTCGCCACGCGCGTATATTACGGTCGATCCTTGAGCGCAATACGGCGTGTACGTCGTTTATAATACAAACAATGGGAGGATTTCCTATAGTCGTCGCCGCGGTACGTGGCACGTTAAGGCGGGCGCGCGTAATATCGCGACGGTTGACCCGGGCGACGAACAATTATTAAGGTTATCTCGAAAAAACCGTTCGCGTTGAAGCGACCGTCGTCGTCCGCTAATGTAAACGGTTAAGAAGCGCCTACGTGCGCGCAGGTCGTACGGGACGCGCCCAAGGAGGAGGCGTCGCCGAAAACCGATCGCGTCTCCGATTCGTTGGCGGCGACGGCGTGACATTTTCGCGACGTTGGACACGAGACCGGAGCAACGCGATGTCGCGAATTGTCGAAAAAGGGAACGCGCGCGCGATTACAATTACAACGCACGTCCACCTACGCGTATCCCAAGTACGACTTCTTTCGGTACACGCCGCAATACATATGCGTTGTCGGGTGTCGGGTCGTCCGTCGTTGGCCGTACCGTTACGACGCGCCCGTATAAACCGCTCGGCCGGTGGTCAACCGGACGGGACCGTACGGGAAACGGGTAACAAATGTAAAATGCCTAAACAAGAGCGCTACGGTAATGCGTTTTCACTCCGTGTGTGGTTAACGTGGACGTGCGGCGTTTGTGTCGGTAATTGACTAGACCGGAAAGGCGCGGGCTAGTCGATTTCGATTTTGGAGAGCAATAGTACTCCGGACTGGAAAGGCGACGGCCCGGTAGCGTTAAGATCGTTTCTGTTGGTTGTAAGTGTGTGTGCGCCCTTTCGTGGTCGTATTTATGTCCCTCGTTTGTTGGACCGACGGAGCATCTCCACGAGTTTTAGGTACATTTTGAACGCGGGGCCTATTCTTGTCGCTAATGGGCATGTACCGTCGGTCGGGCTCAACGTTAGGCTGGAGTTATCCGGACGGTGTTCCGGGCGCGTGCCGAAAAAGCCGCGCTTCGGTCTTTGGGTTTTAGGCGAGACCAGTCGATTAATTCGCTTTGTACGGACAATTCGAGGCCGTCGCGTACGTTGGCGTATTTTTTTCGCGGTGACGTACGCGAGTGTCGGGTCAAATTTGCTCCTCCCCCCCCAAAAAAA
>JAIPRN010005332.1:0-11022 GCA_025469175.1 Geopemphigus sp. TES_GeoC_2020 | reverse complement strand
GTAGTAGTAGTAGTAGTAGTAGTAGTAGTAGTAGTAGTAGTAGTAGTAATAGTAATAGTAGTAGTAGTAGTAGTAGTAGTAGTAGTAGTAGTAGTAGTAGTAGTAGTGGTAGTAGTGGTAGTATTGTAAATAGCGTATATTATATAGATATGAGTACGACGGCACGCACTCGCACGATGGCCTACATATTGTGTGTTTGTGGCTAGGCGCACGGAAAATGGAGGGGGAGAATACCGCCGACCGTGGTCGGTACACGTGGGACGGACGTCGCCGAACGCGATTCTCGACCACGTAAATACGTGCTGCACCAAGGGTGTCTTCGCGAACGCGCACGCGCGCGCAATCGGCTAGAAAACGCTCGGATTGCTGCGTATACCTTTTCGTCGATTTCGATTTCGCACGCGGCGAATACTTACGCCGTAATACGGTGTGTCGGTTTGGCCGCTGACACGCGCACAAGCCGATAAACGACCGGGGGGGGGGACCCGTAATCGTCACCGTCCATATGGCGAGAACTATTCGGATTGCCTCCCCAATCACCTCCCAACTGATAATTCGTATACACGAAGCCGACGCGTTTCGTATCGAAACCGGGGTCGACGATATGATTTAGGGACGGCGACCAAAACGAAACGGGCAGATCCGCGCCGGATAATAAAATTGAATCGTTCGTACGCTTGTACGCTCTGCATGTTTGTAGAGCGGTACAATCGTCATTACCACATTGCCGCGAACGCGTTATATTTTTCGTTCTGTTCGAACGAAAACAAAAATACTCGTTTCATTCGTCGTCGTACATATTGTTTTGACGGTTTCGGTACTTTTAACCATAGCGCGCCGTCCGTCCCTTCGTGTAATTACTTTCGTCAGTTTCTTTTACCTAACACGCGCGACGCGACCGCGTTTTTACAACTACTACGTCGTATGTCCGCGGCCCAACTACTTTAAATTAACGAGTACTTCGAAATGTTACGACGTTTACACAATTTATTCCCGTATTTAAACGTTTATAAATCGACCGATTTCGTAATCGGTTTTAAGCGTCGTAGAATAATACACGATTGGTCGATATATTAATTTTCCAGCCTTAAACGATAATTATTACGCGTATTACGTACATAACGCGTTTTAAAGTAATATCGATACGACGACCCTGCGCGTGTTTATCGATACGTATATATATATATATTTGAAATGTCCGCTTAAATAATTCCGTTTCTTTCTCCTTGTTCGCTGTTTAGTATACGTTAGGTAGGAGGTAGAGGCGTTCGTTGGTATGCCGTGCACATGTCCGATTCGAAATTCGGTTCGTATCGACAGTACGCGGCGAATTATTATAATTATCCGAACACTGTCCGTCCACCCGCGGCAGGTGACGTCAAAATTACGAAAATTCGAGTTCCCCGCCGGCTGGGGTGATGGCGGTGGCCCGGCATATGCGCGTCCGCCGTAACGAGACCGAATTTAACGAAAGGCGTTTGGTTTTTTTTTTCTTTCTCCGTCGGTCGCGCTCGTGTTTGCGACACGTCGTCACAAGTTCAAGGTTCTTCCCGGAATCTCCGATAGTCTCTGTTACGCGAGTTTATGTTTTACCGTCGCGCGCGTTTTTATTACTACTTTAACGTTCCTTTTCCAGCCTCGTCCGGCGGTGTTTTTCGGGTTTTTTTTTTGTTTTATTTTACTATCGTCGTTACGACCAAAATATTACTACACGCGGCGACGGCGACGAGTCGCGGTAGGCAGGACGAGAGGAGTCCGCCGAACAATGACTAGTTAAGACGCGCGGCCGCCCGAACGTCTGGACGGACGACTGAGGCACACGAGAACGCATCCGGCTCGATGACCTACATCCGGGATCGCCGTCGGCTCCGTAACCAACACGCATGAGCAGCCCAATAAAATTCGACCAGTTGAAATTGTCGTGGGCACTATATTTCTCTCCCTCTCTCTTCCTCTCTTTCTTGTTCTTCTTCTCCCTCTCGTGATTTCCCCCCTCTCGCTTCGTTATTTTTCAATTCTTCTCCCTCTTACCCTTTCCCGAACTTTAATTTTCTTTATTATATTCCTATTCTATACACGTGACAGTTTTTTCTATATACACTTATACGCGTTACGTATATACATTCATTTACGTATGCGTATAATGGACATTATAAGATATAATAATAATAATGGATAACTTTACCCGTATAACATATGTAGTATACATGACGTATTTTTTCCGTTCCGACAGATTCGATTTTGATTTTTTTTTTTTAAATTCCGTACGCATTTATTTAGACGCCGGTTATTTAAATGTATACGGTACGTTTTATAAACAATAAATATCGTACAGAAGACGGTTCTGAAGGTAATCGGTTGTTCGGGCGCCATTGTAAGATTAATTTTATGTAATAAGGGTTCTTTCTGTTGGATCGGCTTATAATTTTTTTTTTTTTTGTTTATTATAAGCGAATATACAATCTGTACTATAAAACGCAATACGCGTATGCGATAAGAGAAAAGGAAAAATATTTACGGCGAGATTACACGAAGAAGAAATCACTCACTAGTGACACTTAGCTCGAGAGAGTCTAGTAATTTAAATTTCGAACACCGAGCGTTTATAGGATGTAAACATTTTGCCCGCGACGTGTTAATTAACAAACGCGATTACTACTTTTATAATTTTTTCGATTTTTAAGTGCGTTATTATTATACGTGTATATGATATACGTTCATTTCCGTGGAAATGCTTATCATGGTTGCACGAACATACGGATCAAGTGTACGATCGCCGAGAATAAGACATTATTTCGTTGTCCCAAAAACACATTTTACCTAACGGTCGAAGGCGCTTAAGGTTTACAGTACTCGCTGTTTATAAATTTGCGTTTTAGTTTGGCGTAAATAATAATTGTAGTACATTATCGACACTTTAGGAACGTGTACAATGGTATAAATAAATCATATACACTAATGAGCGACAAATTAAATTAAAGTCAACCTCGATAATAATAATCGAAATAATCAAAATTCGCTATTTAAGTATTTTATAGTGATATTACTATTATGTGATCGTATACGTAACACGATATAATAATAAAATATAATAATATAGATATTATTACATTATCCTTAAAACCATTTAAACGTCGAAATACATGATACGTTATTAATATTGTTCGATTATAACTTTGTAAAGTTTTTAAAAAGTCGTTATATATATATAACGATGTAAATAGTTGCAATGTGCAAATTTTGGTCAACGGGTGTGGTAGAGTATAATAATGAATGAAAGCGGTATATTACTTTGTTTCTCGAAAATCGTATTATGTTTCGCGACATTTCATAAGACCCTGTGCTGGCGTGGCCTGTTGTACACATTATGTGTGTGTGTGTGTGTGTGTGTGTGCACGCGCGCTATACGACGTGCGCGGCTGACAACGTGGCGATGCGAAAACGGGAACGCTAAAAACCGTTTGTTTCATGATTAATACATGACTTTGGTGTTTTGCTGAATATTTTCGTTGTTAGACCATCGCTAGAATGGGCAGTAGTAATTCTTCGTACACGTATATGTGTGTGTGTGTATTATCATCGGGTCGTCACGTATAGATGCGATAATTACCGGTCCATGATAATATTATATTACTTTGCGAAGGAGATATTATAGATATATACCTTATGACCTATAGCTCTGTACCGTTCGGAGGGAAGAAGATAGTATACGTTGTATGTGTGATGGATCTACACGACGTGTACACGTACAAGCGGTGTGGTCTATGCACCGTTATCGCGCGGGAGAGGAAATAAGAGGTTCCCATTTTGTTCGTATAGGTAAGACAATTTCGGTGTACCTTATGAATTTCGCGTAATACGAAACTTTACACGCCCCGTATAAAGTTAAACCCCTCCGATCGGATTCAATTAAACTCTTATTGCAACCGGATCGAAATAATATTTCTCCGTAACGATGCGTATTGACTTCTAGAATATGTTCGTATATATTCTTTATAATACGTTTTATTTTTTCGGCTTGCTTTACATCGCGTATAATAACAATAATAATACATTCATTTCGGATAATACGACGTACAAACATTCAACTCGATATTATTTAAACAACGACGTCAGTTCGTGAACGCGATAAATACGCTCGAATTATTCCGTATTTATGTACCGATACATAAATCTTAACGCGGGAGTTAATGAAAAACGCGCTGTAATTAACAAATATAAACTATAAATAAATATTAAAAAATATAAATATCGACGAATATAAATAATATTAAAATAATAATTTAAATAAATTATTATAATAATATATAAACTAGCCTCGATATATTATTATTATTATCGTCGTCGTCATTTCGTATACTCGTACGTTATATAGACGCGTATATGTAAATCTCCAATCTCGCCAGAGAATCGTACGCCGTCAACCTAGCGTTCTGTGCGACACGTAAGTACACACGGTATAAACTAATAGTATATCTTAAAATATACGATTCCTATATATATATAACGTATAACTGTATTTAATACGCACCATTAATTTGTGTGCGCGCGTGAGTTGGAAACGAACGGTCTTCTGTACGATATTACGCGCGTACGCGAGATATTTAATGATCGATTGATAGTGGGTCCGTTGTACGAGGGTGTACGTGCATATACTCGCGCAAATAAATATCTAAAATAAATTGTACGCGAGTATAGAAACGTTCGATTATTACGACTGGTGGTGCAATCGTAACTGAAACCGACTTCGAGCACGTTGAATTATTCATTTTCTTCCGAATTAAAACGGAGATTGCGCGTTAATAATCTACAGCGTATTTTATAGATCCTCGTGTTCGCATATTTCCCGTAGAATAATTCGAAAATAATTTGAAAATCCGTTACGTTTTCTAAATGCAACGTACACTTTGGCGTTTTAAAATAATTATACCAATATACATAATGTATCGATGTGTATTTATCGCGCGTTTATTAGTAAAATATCGGGTCGCCTACAATTACTCGTAAATGAAATAAATATCGCGTAATATTTAACGAATAACACGCTGTCATTTAACAATAATATCTAACAGGTATACGGAACCGTAGGTCTTGAATAGATCTGTTCAAAATCTATTATCCTCCAGGCGAACGTTACAAAGAAATACGATAATTTATAATGATATGTAAATATTAAGTGGCACGGTAAACGAATCATTCATTATCGTTATAAATATCGTAATAATATTAGTAGGAGGGCCGTCTACGTTTGTGATTAAAAAAAAAATGTCGGAATTATTTTATCGAATTTATTATACACTTCGAAATACGTTTACGTAGGTATTTAGCTTTCCAGAGCCAGTTTTAATATAGAATAATAGTTTATTTTCGAAAATTAGGTACCTATTCAATGACGAGGCATTCAATGACACCACCGGTCTTTAAAAAATGTAAATGTTTTATACTACGCGTGTACAATGTACATATATAGAATTCTTGGAATCAAGTTTTTAGAGTATTCGACGAGGAATAGAGAATAGTTTATATTATTATTATTACGGGCCGTTGAATACACAAATACCTAAAAAAAGTATAAATCGATTTGAAATAATGAAACTTCTAGTAAATGAATGGTTAACTATTTTGACTTTTCTATTCGGAGGTACGTATTTTAGAATAATTTTCGAAGTGTATTTCTCGTCTTTTACAATTTCGTGTTAAATACGCCGAACTTAGTGAATGTACAATAATGTGGTAAATATAATTGTTGACGATGTAATAGTGAAAAACACAATTTCGCCTATGGCGTCTGGTAACGTAGTTGAGGTCCCGCGTTCGATTATCAAATGTTTCGTAAATTATTGTTCACAATAACGTTGTTAGTTCAACAATTGGTATTTTCGTTTACGGAAATTTAATTTATATGTCGGAAGGAACCAAAAATTAATCTTCCGGAAAATCGTATTTTTTTTTTCGAAAATGTTCGTATATTAATTTTGTTTACAATTATAATATATTTATACGCGCGTATGGATTTATTTTATTTCAGAGAAGATCGAGATTATGAATTATTCGTGTGTATATCGATATTTTTTATTTAAACAAAAAATTAAAAAAATTTATGCCCATTCTTTTTAAAACGTCGTCAAATTTGAATATTAAGGAATATATCAAATTTATGTACGGTTGGTACGCGTGTATGTGCGAAGTGTATTACATTATATTATTTCGTGTTTCCCTACATTGGTACGGCGAGTTTCGTTTATACTTTTTCGGCGGTGCAGTATAATGTACCGATAATAATCGTACATATTAATAATATACGTATAAAATTATGTATTGAAAATTGACATTATTTAAATAATAATATAGACTCGACTTTCAGGAACATTCAAACCCATTCGAAGTATTGCGTTATCTGCATACGCGTAACAACACCTTTTAAATTGCCATTAATAGTGTATAATAAATAGCGTACGCCTATATTTTAATTCTTTTCGCGCTAATGACCGTGCCAATAATTAAGAATACACCGATGGTTAGGCGTTTTATTTCAACGTACATTTATCGATAAATAATGACTTAGTGTTTGTAATTTTAAAAAAGCCATAATATATTAATTAAATAACGTATACGGAAGCAATCGTGTAGATTTTATGAACGATCGACAAATACGTTTCAATAATACCTGTATGTGAGTATAATAATATCTATCTGTAGTATAATGCCTAGCTGTTTCTATAATACCTGTCTATCTCTTTTCTCCGCGTTGAAAATCGATAAATAATTTGTATACGAAACACGCGACAGTCGTAGGTAGATCATTAGCGACGTAACGGACGCGTTAATGCAAATCCAAGAAAAAATCCCAGCCCCGTAGAAACGTATTCAATATTCGTGTAAACATTTCGTCTCTTAATGTAATACGATCGTTACAAATTTTTAAATGGTATTTTTCGGGTACAAGCGCGCGTATGTTTTCGCGGCGGAAGACTTTCATTTTTTTTCTTTTATGCCGGTCACCTCCTTGTCGCAGTCGTCCTCCCACGTCACGGTTCGAGTCTCGCGAACTAAATTGCGAATTCAACGGTGCGCTGGTTTTGCGACGACGACCGATGAAGCGAAATTTCTTACACACCACCGGGTGGCTATACATCTATACTATCGTAATATCGTGTCACACACGCACTACAGTACTACACGGGCTACACGTGTCGGAGATCCGTATAGATTTATATATTGTAAACAATTACTCGGCGAAAACGTGTGCATAAGTGTATATACCCGAAACGTACGAAAAATGGACTGCCATCGAAGGGATCCCGAAATCTTTACGGAAATATTTTCATTATATTGGTGTACTCGATACGTGCAACGGTCGAATTTCATTCCCATTATTCGCGACTATAAATCAAATAACGGGTATTCGACGTTTCTCAACCGCGTTTTATATTTTATCCAAATTTGAGGTTTCCCTTATTGTTCAATTTTATAAAATGTTCGTTAGCCGGAGATGAATTCGTTATATAGATTTAAGACTATACAATTCGATGATTTTTTTTTAATCAGTAGCGAATACAATTGACTCTCACAAAGATTCGGTAGGATCTATAGTTAAAACTTAATTTCTCCTTAATTAAAGACAAGCGAGTAACAAATCTTTATTCAATCAAATCGTAAACTAACTGTTGAGAAACGTTCGATAGTCTTTCAATGTTTTTTAAGTTGTGGAATTTACGTATTTACGGTTTGAGGGTCCCCTCGTTTATCCTATCGATTCTTTATCGAATAATTTTTAAGTACGACCGTCTAAGTCACTTGACTGATTACATTCTAGTAATGTCGTCGATTTCTCGAACGTACCGTTTTTAACTTTAGAGTTAAAAAGGATAAATTCGTTTCTTAGCGTAGTTCGGTCAATAAATTATCGATACAAATCTGATAAAACCGAGCGAACGAACGATTTGGGGATTCGTTTCCCATAAAATTGTCCTTAGAGTCGAATTTTTATAAATAAACGCCGTACTTTTCTTTCTATTCGAGCGTTTATCTAAATTAGCTAAAATGAATTGATCGACTAAATCGGCCGGAAATTAAGCCTAAAAAGGTTTCTTAGTCGATCCAAAGGCGTCGACTATGGATATCGCTAAGCCGCCACTGTATTACACCGTATTTATAACACGGATGAGCGACGGTAACGCGTGTTTTCGTCCGAGGAAGTTTCGTCGCGCGTGTATATCGGATCGGCGCGGCGGCGCGTAAACGCACAAGTTGAAGGACAATATTTCGGGAGGAGAACGACCCCGCCGCCGTCGTCGCATACGTCGTCTTCGTCAGGTGCACACCGCGGAGGTGTAGCGTCATTGCCCGCGCGTATACGTAGTGTTGTTTTTTTAACTAGGTTAGTGTAACGCCGCGCGCGCGCGCTACTCCTACCGAAATGGGGGACTGGTTCCGCCGCGGAGCAGCTAGAACGTGGTGGTGTATATATATATATATATATATATATACATACCTATAGGTATCTACATACCTACCTACGCGTATATACGTACGAAAGAAAGGTGGAAAAAAAACGCACGCCGCTGTTTCCCCTACTACTATTCTTCTCCGTCGTACACACCAGGACCGGCGACAGCGTGTGCGTGCGTGTGTGTGTGTGTGTGTGCGCGCGTGTTCGTGCGGTGGCCCCACCCCGTAATTTCCCCACTCCGTCGTTAAGACACCCCCCCCTCGGGCGGGTGGAAGCCCCGTTCGGACGATTGCGGTGTGCACGCGCATACGCGTCAATACACTCGGTGTGCATAGTATCTCGCGGACGCGCTGGCCGTGGATTTATGCCGACAATAGCGGTCGAGGAAAGATTTCGGAAAGACTCGTAAATAATAAATATACGCGAAAAATATCGGTCGTCTCCTGATTTTCTCCCGTCGTAGTATTCTGAGTTTTTCCGATTTATTCTCGTTCTTTACTTTTAACCTTTCGGTTTTTTTTTGCCGGTGTAAATCGTATTTATCGATTTTCCTCCACCTCCCCCCGAAAATATATCGGTTTTAAATATATATTTATTAATTTTTTTCGTATACTAAAAAGTGCGGTTGTGAAGTGCGGTCGATCCAAGTGTATTATTATCATCATAATATTTGCGGTGCGGCGAGACTTCGGAAAATCTAACTACTATCGGCACATACATCCGCGATTGTTTATGAAAATCCTGCGCGATTACTTTTGATTGCTGTAACAGTAAGCTCCATTATTTTAGACTTAAAGTACATACGTATAATTTATATAAATAAATAAATAAATAAATATATATATATATATATATATGTAAACCTCGTAGTAGTGTCGAGAAACACCCTGTGTTCCAAACGTCTTCGATGCGCGTTTACGAATAGTACGATTTGAATTTTCACGCTGTTCCCGTTTCTGCTACGATTTTTAACATTTACACTTGTGCACTACGGCTCTATCGACGACAGCGATTTGTTCGGAATTTCCGGCTCGAGACGTTTAGGAATACCTTCGTTTTTGTTTTTATCCATCAGTCCTACCCGTAGGTAAATAATATACATTACACGCACGCGTTAACTATCGTCCCTTTTTTGATATACTTTTTCTCGCGGTAGTTTCCTCATTCCGCTTTCTAACACAGTCGATGTTCACGCGTTAGGTTCCGCGAAAGATCCCATTTTTGTTTATCTTTTCAGGTGAACGAATTCGCGAACGAAAGTTTTAAAAATAATTAATTTCGATAAACGAATACGAATTTGTGAAAATTAGCTATTTTTTTTATCATTTTTTTTTCGGGGTGAATGACCGTCGACGAGGACTCGCCCTTTAATGATCAACAGGTAAATTCATCAAAAAACTTGGACTACAATTTTTTCCGTCGGTGATTTAAAACACATTCTTCCGGATCTTTACCCGTGACCCTTAAAACAAAAAAAAGAACAAAATTAGAAATACGAATTCGAGTTTTCATAAAGATCATAATACTTTTATAAAGTTTTTTTTGTCCATACAATTTCCCCATATTTGTGTCGTACTTACTAGTTGCATGAATATACAGTTTTTCTTATATATTTACGCGTATATACTGCCATTAATAAATATATATATATATAAGAAATATGTTCCGCACGAATGTACATAAATTCGTATATATATATAATATACCAACAACGGCTTATTCCCCGTACACGTATTAATACTAAACTATTACGCGATTACTAATATTTATAATTGCTTTTGAACGGAGACTTTAACGGCCGAGACATTTCGTTGAATTTCGACGCGTTTGTAATAAATCAATCACTCCGTTACACGCTTACGAAAAGCGTCTCGACGTTTGTCCGACGCGTGTACGGTTAAAATCCGTAGGCATATTCGCCGCCCGTCGAACGGTGACCGCAAATTTTATCCGTCAATCGTCGTTCCGCGTGTATTATATATACAACGCGCGCGTTACGTCGTCTTATGTAAAATAATTCATTATCGCGCAGAATTTATCTATAAACAAAATAAAATCGGTACCAGCGCCCTCGGGAATAGAATATATAACAAACGCGCGTATAGGAGGTACATTAGGCACTCAAATAGCTATATAAAATATATTATAGCCCGTGTATATATATTCGGGTACGTTTCGTCAACAAAATGTCTATTATATTATAATAGTCCTCCATTAATTAACTCGCTTTTGGTCGCGTATATTTTGTATAATAATACGGTTGTTGTGTTGTTCGGCTTCCCGGACCTATGTTCCCGCATCAGCGGGTGACATTAATATATAATTATCAGCGTCTCGCGTTTAAGGCGACGCGTCCGCATAAATAAAAATCTCCGCGAATATACTGACGGCGGTTCTCTTCCATCCGGCTTAGATTTCGGTTCCGGGAAAATTGCCGTTCCTCTCGATACATCCTAATTTTGTCGCGACTATCGTGTGTGTGTGTGTGTGTGTGTGTGTGTGTGTGTGTGTGTGTGTGTGTGTGTGTGTGTGTGTGTGTGTGTGTGTGTGTGTGGGGGGAGAGGGTGTGG
>JAIPRN010005331.1:0-11025 GCA_025469175.1 Geopemphigus sp. TES_GeoC_2020 | reverse complement strand
ATTGTTAGTAATAATATTAAGTATATTTTGTACTTCTAATTTTAAGAATCAATTTTATAAGAATCTAATAAAATCATTATTTTTGTCACTCCAGTGAATTAGTAGTTAAGTCGAATTTTGTACAAAATGATTTAACTAGCCCGTAAGAAGCGGGAAGTGGTTATCTTTGTACTGTATAAGTAGTCAAGTCAAGGGTGGCCTTGAAACGAATATATTGCGATGAGTACTTTTATCCATTTTTAGATTTGAATACCTTAAATAGTAAAATTAAGATGACCAAATGCTTATTATTCAGACGATCAATTAGAAATAATGAGAGAGTAAAAAAATTATACAACCATTGTTGCGTTAATTGACAAAATATTCGATAATATTTATAAAAATTTAAAAACAAAAAATGACCCTTGTAGAGATCCTGATCTGGAAAATGAAATTCGGATAAAGAAATTCTCTAATATATTTTTTTTCTATTTACCCTTGTGTATTTTGCTGGTTTCTAACATGTCTGTATGTATTTTGTACTAATTTATGTATTTTCGATTTTTATTTTAATATACATTTATCTTAGTTTGTTCATTTTCTATTTTTGATTAATTTATATATAAATAGAAAACACGTGTTAAATAAAGTCGTACCTACCCATAAAAAATTATTTTTCGTTTATTTTTTATCCCGACATCTAAATTAAACATAAGGATAATGAAGACGATATCAAAATGTTTCGATTCGATAGTTCATTATGCGAATAATTGGGTAAATCGGTGGTAGACCAACGTTGATCAACTCTATTATATCGTTACTGATAAGATTTATTTCAAAGGCCTCGCAGTAGTAGAAAGTTACCGACGTCGAAATGTTTTTGACGAAGTTTCAAGAGTTAAATCAAAAATCCTGATTTAAGACGAGTATTCCAAACTTTAAAAGTTGCGCCCTGAAAAATACGACATTTTGAACTTAATCGTATATTCACCGGAGATACAAAATTATTATTATTTCATTACCTCCTGATTTGTCGTGTCACGTAAAAGACCACGAATCTTGTCTCATGAGTTAGGGGTATGTCGAAATTAATATGTTTATTTTTAACTCGGATTAGAACTTTGCGCGCGATAATTGTTCGACATAAAATAAGTTTGTAGCATAAACTCCGGCAGCGTTTGTTCATGAAACGACCTAACTTACGGAAGAAATTACACACACAGTAAAGTGCCCGTCCGTACGTTGGCTGCGGCGATCCAACCCCCACGGTGATCGATATTCAGGTCGTGCGTTAGGCTAGGGGAATTTTACCGTGCGGTTCAATATGAGCCAATGCAACCGTAGACCGGAAGACACGGGAAGAATATTATCGCGTTTCTTAAGAGTATTTTTTTTTTTTTTATTTCTAATAGTTCCCCTAGAATTCGTAAAATTATTTCCAAATAAATGTATTCGAAACAAATTTATGCGTCGTTAAACGCGTTTTTCTCCTACGCTCGATATAGTAAACAAAGCTACGTGTCGCCTGTAATTCGTAAAATACAATCGTAACGACTGTACACGGTAATTATACAGTCCAGTGGCACGTTTCGTTCTCGAAATTGAATTCGCGTGCGTTTCGTGCGCCACGTTATTTCACGATGGCCAGTAACGGATTAAATTATCCATATAAGTGTAATATCGCGATGGAAACGTAACGAAAAAGTTATCGAGGTAACCCTTAAGTAAATAATAAACAGTCGATTTTCTGACGTCTAACCGTGAATATTGCGTCGTTCACTGAACATTATGGAATCAGCGAGACGATCATTCGCGGCACTGATGAGGTGTAAACGAAGAGCGTGGCAGCGTGTACGCAAGTTTTGCGTACGTTCCTGCGGTCGCGGTGCTCCGGACGAAGATTCGGTCCGGGACATATCCGACCAATCGGGGAAAACGCCGGTACGTCATTTCGTTTAATTAATACGCCACCGGCGGAATTACGCGCGTCAAGCGAACGTCGTTCACGGAGATGGGTCACCTAACGCTAATGGCCTATTGACGTTATTCACACTATTCGGTATTTAAGTTGGATTAAAGCGGATTCCATCGAGTGGTTCCTTTAGCTTAGGATTGATTATGAATGTCTGAGGGACTCGATGGGACGGTTTAGGCGTTCCTGTTCGTATTATCGCGAAAGCGCGACGTCCCCGGGGTGGGCGTTTCCGATACGCTATTGTGCATTATCCACGCATTCTGACGTTGCCGTGTATTTCCGGTCGATTTTTACGGATTTCCGGTAGTAACTTTTCGCTCAGGGACGTTTTACGATAGCGGTAGCAATCATTTCTGCGAGCTGTTGTGACGTCGATGCCCATTTGAAGTGAAACATCGACGATTATCGTAGTTCGTAGCGGTCCGTACTATATGTATGACACGTGTTATACTGTTCGGTATTTAATATGGGCAAACAGATTCTCTTGAGTGGTTCGTTCGGTTCGGGATATGGTAATCAAAGTCCGAGGGACTCGAACACAGTGGACAGTTTAGGCGTTCGTAGTTGTTTTAAGTTTTTAGTTGTACAAAAGCGTGACGTCTGGTCCGAATGCTACCTCGTATATATGGATACGCCGCATCCGTACTATCCACGCACGATTCGTTAAACGGGACGAGAATACCGGTCACGTACGCGCCCGTTCTAACATAGAAATATGAGCCGAAGGTCGATTCTTCATTCGTTATCGCATTCCGACCAGGTCCTTGTACAAACATTTCGTACGATCTCCTAATTAGCGTTCCTGTTCAAACGTTGGCGATATAATTATAATAACATAATATAATTGGTATATAACTTTACCTATATCCGCGATAATTCGATTTAATTTCGAAAAAATGTATTTATACAAATGCTGTACGCGAAGTTCAGACGTCGTGGGTAATATAAGTAAAGCCTAATAAGTTAAAAAAAACGTAAATTATTTATCAATCAGAAGATGTATGAACCCGAAACGAAATAGTATCTAGGAAATATTATGGTGTATTATGCACTTACGTGTATTATGGGAGAATTTTATGACTCGGGGACGGACGACAATCTTTAAATTTATTGTTGATTGTGTAAATCGCTAAACACGATCTAATCGATGTTTTTGTATAAAAAAAAAAAAAAAAAATAGAAACTCACAATTACAACATCCGATAAGAAAGCAAAAGAACGAAAGGACGAATGTCCGTCGATAGTAACAAAAATCGCGTTCAAAAAGCCAACGACGATTGACGTTGGAACGTCAACGATGGAGGTCACTAAAACTAGCGTCGGCACAATGACCAATAATAAAATCAACACGGCTGAGGTATATACATTAATAAATTACGTTGCACGATTTTTAACTGATTTTTTAAATTCGTAATTCCGTGATATTGTTCTGTTCGGATTCTAATGTGCTTTAGATAGGCAACGAACTTTTCCATATTTTAAACTTCTCTGTTTGATCTCGTTATTGACACATAATCTTTTAGGGTAATCGTCTCGATTCACCTTCTAGACATTTTCTTTTCTTAATTTCTAGATAAAACAATCATCCTCTACAGCAGATTCTCCGTGTAATTTGGTTTGTTTACACGAATTACGAGAAATTTGAAACATTCCTTTCCCAAATTTTCTACTATCAAGTCCGAATTCTCTCTTTAACTAAATACTAAGTTTCGCTATACTACTACGGCGATTACATTAGCTGATTTAATTAAATTAATTAGAAAAACTACAGTCGCGCGTTGTTCTAACATAGAAATGTGAGTTGATGGATCTTTCTCCATTCGTTTTCATTCTCAAACAACATCCTTGTACCAACACTGGTTACAATGTCTTCATTAGTTTTCATACTCGAGCATTAGACATACATTTCTGTAAATGTTATTTTACCTAATTTCACAGTCATTTAATTTGGCATACAAAAAATTTATTTACAAAAATACTTTAGATAAAGTTCACACGTAGGTGGGTATAAAAGTAAAATTTAAGAAGTTAAAAAAAACCAACGTAAATCATTTGTTAATTAGAAGATGTATTTTTATTTTAACAATCAAGTATAATTAATACAGCTCATCAATTATTAATTACAAGATATATAAGCGTAAAACGAAAATGTATTTAGGAAATATCTTCTTGTACTCGCGATAAATTACGGAGGTTTAAGATTAGGAGACAGATGACAAACGTTAAATCTACCGTTAATTGTGTAATACGCTAAATATGAGCGAATCGATTTTTTGTTTTGAAAAAACCATAGAAAGCGACTAATACAGTAAGCACCAGACAAGTAGGAAAATGTGCGTGTGCGCTTGTGAAAATAGAGATTACGTCGAAAAAATCGACGACAATAGATATTGGAACGTCCACGATAGATATCGCAACCACTAGCATCGGCACAATGACGGAATGCGAAATCAACAGGATTGAGGTATATAGATAAATATATATTATGTTGCAGGATTTTCAATTACATATTGAAATTTAGAAATCTGTTACATTATTTAGTTCAAACTTTAGTACTCTAACGTACTTTAGACAGGCGTCAAACTTTCGACATTTTTGACGTTTGTTCTCGTATAGTGAAAATTATATTTAAATATATTAAATCGAATTAGGCTAAGAAAACGGAAAATATCAACAATGAAAAATCAACAGCCGAAAATACAACAGCCTCCGACGGCACTAAAAACAATGTGCATCCGAAAACAAATTCGAAAATTGAAAAAGAAACGTGCCCGACGGCAACACTCAAAAGTAAACTATTAATGACTGCGGTCAGTAACAAAACTGAAGAGCTGAAAAAACCCGCAGTCAATTCGAAGTGGTCACGCCATGCCCAAGGTTTGATATCGTATAATAATTGAAAATAACATATTCGTACGGATTTTTTTAAAATGTTTTTTATTTAGGAGAATCGCAGAATGCAAAACCTATCGTCTTGAGTCCCAATGGAAAAATCTCGTCTCCAAAATGGGAAAGGAAAGCAAAATCGTCGAATCTACCACCAAGAAAATTGTCAGGAGGAGTAAGTACATGGTTTAATATTGTTATAGTCCAGAGCTTCAAATTGCGTACCTTTTTATACGGTTTGTGTAGAATGGGAATACGTTCGAATTTTTAAAAAACCGTCATATGCTCGGGTGACAATTTTTAAATCTCTCGTTGGCTATAGTTTTGTGTATATTGTATGCACACCTGTGCGTGTACAAATTAATTAATCTTTTAATTATAAGTGTTCGAAGTATATAGCCGTGTGGTACATTTATGTCAACAGGATATAGACAATAAAATTCAATCAATTATTAATAAAATAACGCCGAATAACAAAGATCTTTTAATAAAAGATTTCCTAACGTTACCGATTAACACAATGGAACATCTGGAGAAGGCCGTTGAATTGGTTTACGAAAGAGTAATATAGTTTATAATATTATCGATATATATATATATATATATATATAATTTAAACAATTTACAAGTACATTAATAAATTGGTTCAATTTTCCTTTAAAATTAAAGCGTATTTTTAAACGTTTTTCCATATTCTATATATATAGGCGATTGATGAAAAGAAATTTGTTCCCGTGTACGCGTCCTTATGTTTGGGGATACGAGATATAAAAGTCCCGGATAAAAATACGAACGTAACGACATCGTTTAAGAGACTTCTCATTAACAAATGCCAAAATGATTTCGAGGCAAACAAGGCGATGAATTGCGAATCAATGCGAAAACGATGTATAGGAATTTTTAGGTAACGTGTATCTTATAGAATATTTAAATTTTAATACGTCAACAAATTATGTAATTTAAGAGAATGTAAAATTTTGATTTCCAACCAACTCTATTTTGTACATTATACTTAAGAAACCAAATACAGAAACGAAAAATGTTTTTCCTTATAAATTAATTAAAAGGAATCATTTTTCGCGTTGTTCAGTGAAGAAGATAATTTAATTGCCTATACCGTTTATTTGTATTTCTATAACAAATTTACCTACGTTAGTTAAATGAATTGTGGTTATACCTAACGGTAAATTAGCTCGTTTATTTTTACCAATAAAGGGATACTGTCCAGAAAATTACGAATTTTATATTTTTTTCTAATTTTTGTCATTAGCACGTAAAGTAATTGTCTAGGATTATTAAAACGTTTTTTCGTAAATTACATACCGACGTACAATTTTAATAAAATAATTCATATTTTTATCTCGAACAACGTATAATATCAGTTGTAACGTAAATTATATTTAAGTTTTCCGAGATGTTTTCGTTGGTTTGTGGTAAATATATATGGTTTTATAATTAATTTTGTTTTTAGGTTCATCGGAGAGTTGTTTAACGTACACATAATTATTCTTAATATCGTACTGTATTGTATAGCATACTTAACGTGTCAACAAACAAATGAGACATTGGAATGCTTGTGTAATCTGTTAACGATCACTGGAAAAGAATTAGAACAGGTACGTATTTACGAAGTATAAAGGAACATTGTACAATTTGGATTATAAATGATGTTATAATTATTTCGTTTCATGTATGTGTGTACTCGTTTTCAAATTTTTTTAAGTACATCTATATTTTTCACGAGCGAATTGAAAATAACAGCAATTTCGTACACAAACTATAATTATTGAAATACAAATTTTATTTACTTTAGTGTAATTTTATATTAGATTTATCACTATTATCATTATTTGTGTTATGAACAAACGTTATTTCAAAAATGAACGTCGAAATGTGTATATATATAATCCGTGAAATTTGTAAAAATCGATTCAGACAAATCTGTTGTTTTGCAGTACTGGAATTTGAACGACACATTCAATAAACTAAAAACTTTGACAACTCTAAGGACTTTATCTCCCCGAATACGATTCATGATAATGGATGTTATGGACTTGCGCAAAAACAAATGGCTGCCAAAACGTTTAGACAATGTGCCGGTGGATATAAATCAAATAAAGGCCGTTGATAGTGTAAGCACTAATTGTTCAAGGCGTAAGTATTTTGAACGCTATTTATAGATCTGTTATAAATTAAGCTTCGTCTATTCGACAAGAATTTTCTCATAGAAATATCTTCAAAGTATTGTTTAACGTGTATGTAAATATAAAAACATAAAAACCATTTATAAGAATTCGTAATGAGTTTATAATAAGTTCGTAAGAGTTTGTAATAGTTTAATTTGTTATCAATATACTATGATTTCGTTGAATTTTAACTTTTTATAACGATAACGAGATGAACTTATGAATCGAAGTACACTGCCGGGGTCCCGTGGTTTTTGGGGCAGTAATCGATATAAATTCTGTTGAATAGATCGTAAGTAAATAGTCGGTAATTTACACGTGTATTAAATCAAAATGCAGAACCGTTGGATTTGTAGATATAACAAATTATTACTATGTCTAGATATAACTGTCGGATAACCTGCAAATATGAGAAACACTATATGTAAACTTAATTTTCGAAGGTATCTGAAGAAGTTAAAAAATAATGTCGAGTTAGGGAAACTATTTGGACGCAAATACGCTATTTTTACTACAGACATGGGGACTCAGACCTAACAGCTCATATAGCACAATAACAATTTGATATTAAATACACTCCCGAAGCCCAGAAATTGGGATGGAGGCCTACGACACAACAGCCACACACCCCGCGGAAATGGAAGATTTAATCCACAGCCTGTGTTGTAGAAAGCCCCAAAATAATTTTTACGTATGTATCCATTTAAGTTTAATATTTACAACTTTTTACAAGTTGTGCATTTATTTTCTCTAATTATTAATATAATTTAATACTTATACGAAATGAATGTTTTTACGTCTTTAATAAATTTCATTATTATTGTTTGTCTATCTTTATTAATAATCTCCTTGATGACGTATTATAAAGATTAGTTTTGTCGATTTTTCAGGTATTGAAACAGCATTGCTGGGTGGCCTTCATTGAATCGACGCAATAAGCGTGGATTTGATCGACTCAGAAAAAAGGGTTGCTTCGACGAAAAGTGAAATAAAGTCGGTAATCTTGAAACACAAACCCTGAGGTACACTCATCATTGTGAGCGATTTTCGTTTTCCGGTGAATACAGAACCGCGCGTGGTTAAGGCCGCGGTCCCGTTCGTATACGGTAGAAACCCGGGGATCAGTCGGTTACAAACGATAAGCCAGTTACGAGAGAATCCGGGGAATCGGAAAAAAGGACGTTTGAGCCTCCGAAATAATACGGTACGCTATGCACAATTAACGTACGCGGGTTAAATTTCAAACCGGACCTATTTACGCCGTGGCACCGTTGTATTTTCCGTACGCAACAATTTGTTCCGCGCCGTATACAAATGTAGTTAATTTAGGCCGCTTTTTATTGTGTCCTCCCCAATATGGGAGGATCCCGGATAAGAGGATTTCTACGGTATTCGTAAACGTGCGAAGTCTGGCGGAGGTCCGAACGCGGCCGTGCGTTGTCCGCGTAACGTTTCGCACTATCTCCTTACGGAGTACGTAATTTTTAGGAAAATGTCGGTAACGTGATTCGTGTAGAATATTTCCGCGCGGACAAATTGTATTCGTTAACCTATAGGGGTCGCGCGATGAGGAGGAGAAAGGGCGAGCGTAGTCGACGAGCCACGCAACAGCGCGACGACGGAAGGCAAGATATCCACAGCCGAAAGCCCCCCCGAATAATTGTGGCGTATGTAACCGTTTAAAACGAACTGTTTCTAATATTTGTACGATTTTCAATACGCGTCGTCGACGCGATACGTCGATCTTATTTACGTCTCGGGAAATGTAAATCGTTATTTGTGTTCGTCCGTCTTTTTCAATAACGCGATCCGGTTCATAACGCGTTTATATAGCATATATATATATTTAAAAAACAAGGTCGCCGTCTTTGTCTCGAATCCGCGCAATAAGCGTGGATTTTATGGACACGGAACAAGTAGTAGTTGGCTCGGACAAAACGTGAAATTAAGTCGGAAATACTTACGTTACACGACGCCCTATCCCTCTATCGGGCGCGATTTTCGTTTATAAGTCGGAACGTCGATCGTCCGGTGTAGAAGAAACGGTATTTTACGTGTATCACCGGAAAATGTCGAAATCGGTGAAACGCGTAAAAAAACGCTTAGTATTACTACCTCTGATAGCCAATACAAATACCATATTATAATAATGATGTTATTTTTGACACTTACGTCGAGTAACCAGATACGGGTGATGGGGTGGCCTCGGAACGAGTCCACTTTTCCGCCATCCGACGAAATGGACGACATTCCCGTTGCCCGACGTTGCCACACAGATTTCCACCGACGGCCTAACACGGAGGAACGCTAGTGATTCCGGCGAAATATATAGATAAGGTATTTCCGCGATTCGTGTCATTCGCGATTTTTTTGTTTTCGCGTAACGTTCGTTCGTTTATATTTATATAAACATATACGCGAATATTTAGGCTAATCGGAACGGGTGTCGAGACGACGAACGACGACGCTCCGTCTTATTTCCGTCTTCACTGTGTTTCCACAGCCGGACCATCCGAATCGCGCAGCGAGGAGGATGATGCGCAGAATCGTGTGCGCGCATCGTGGCTTGGAGCCTCTTGTTCGTTGCGGCGGATAGAGGGCGGCGGAGGGCGTTAATTTTTCAAAAATATTCGTATTTATTAATAATAAAGAAAAAAACGATGAATCTTTGTTTATAGTTTTAGAGAAAGCGTATAACAGGGAGGGAGGTTTTTAAAATGATCGTTAAGGAGGAAAGAAAAACGGGTACATTTTAATTTGGAAAAACGATCTTCGTATTTCGAAAAATGAACTATGGGCGTCTCGCTGCTTTTAGTAACGATCAACGGGTTAAGGAGGCCGGTGGGGATGTATAGCCAATTTTTAAACTGGTCTTCGATCGTCGGTAGAAGGGAACTGTTTCGACGAGAACGTCCCCTATAAGATGAATACTTTTGAATAAGTGGAAGGGACGGACGTAAAGACGAATAATAAAGACGAACGGAAATAAAGCTCGAGAACTTCATAAATTCGTTAAACTAACGTCGAAGAAGCTCGGGACGTATCGGACACCAAGTATATATACACGGTGGTATTCCCCCATTAGGAACACAATCCCTAGCTAAAAAGATTTAGTGGAAAATAACGGCGACGGGTACTTCTATCTACGTATATATTAGCCGTACGATAATTGCCCGGGGCGTGTTATCGTTGTGGACCTTTGTACCCACGATACCGAGCGGCACGAACAATATATATATAGGACATTAATCGTTTTTCAAATATTTCCGGGCTGGTTTTTGAAACAAAAACGAAATCGTCATTTTACGTAAGACGGGATGATTCGTTTGCACGTAAACATTCCCGTAACCTGACAAACAATTCGAACCATTTGGTTACGATAGGCAGGACTGTTGTTTTGTACACGGGCGATAATTGTTTGACCACTGGGCTTGAGAATACAGTGTTTGGACACGGTAAAAATGTACGTCGTATTGCGGCGATCACGCGGTACACGGTGAACCGATATTCGCGCCACTTTAGGTGGTTGAAAAATTAAAATATTTTTAAACTTCGATACACGTTATAATATATAACGCGTTCGTTAAAAATGAATAATCCATTAAATTTTATAACGTGTCTTGTTTCGTCAGGGTCGTCCGATTTATTTATTTAAAACTTAACCTCTCCCCATCCGAAAGACCGGTCTAAGTACGCCACTAAAAGTGTGTAATTTGTATAATATCGACGTATCTGTACATTCGAATATTGTTCGCCCCTTGGCTACGGACTTGGAATTGGCGAAACGCGCCAATAATTACGCGTATGTAAATAATAACCACCAAAACTGTTTCGTGTCTTCGCCGAAAATGTCACCGCGCGTTTTTTCTTACAATACAATATTAAATAATAATATCTACGGACGTCGTTCGAATTGATGTAACCAAACGCGCGCATGCTCCTGACTTTGTATCGTCGGAGATTAAATTAGAATCGAAAGAAAGCCCGGAGGATATTGTT
>JAIPRN010005330.1:0-11028 GCA_025469175.1 Geopemphigus sp. TES_GeoC_2020 | reverse complement strand
TTCAGAAGCTGCCAGAAAGATGGGCAAAAGTTGTGGCTAGCGATGGAAATTATTTTGAACAATGAGTATTTAACAATTTTTTTACAATAAAGCCTCAAATCATCAGAAAAAACGGCGGTTTTCTATTTGTACGCCTGATATTATTCGAAACTATTCGGAACAATTTCGTACAATTTGGCGAACTTTTACGGAAATCGCGCGGTTTAAGCGAACGACAATTGAAGAAACGACGTACTTTGTTAGCTACGGCACGTTTTCGTGTAACGTTCATACCGAAAAAACCGAGCGACGCGCTTGATGTTTTCGAAACTCGTTTCCCATAATTTTCAAAAGTAACTGTTTTTACGATTGGATCGTCGACTTCAACCGATTAGAAATAAATGCCCAACGTCGGCGACGTAACGAAATATTAACGTCGAACAACAGTCGGACTCGGACGAGCGGTTCACGCGCGTGTACACACATTTACGCGTACCGAAAAACGTATTTTATTTCGCGTCCGATTCGGCGCGCCGTCGTCATCGTCGAGTCGAACGCCAGTAGCCCCCACGTTAGTATCGCGGCTACGAATCGCGTACGTATTTTCTACGGCCGACCGCTCGTGTTTGGGAGGGCCGACGGCGTGTACGCGAACAGGCGATATACACAACGGCCTATACGTATAGTAACCTAATCTGCGTGTACGCGATGTCCCAACGACGAATCGGATAAGCGGCGTGTCGAGTTGTCGACGTAAACCCGAATGGAATAAACACGGACGGTCCGTTAGGACGTACGAAAGTGTCCGTTTTTAATTAACGTTTTCGGTCCGGGGCCGCCGCCGGAGGGGTGCCCCGGGCGAGTTCGATGGTTACGGACACGAACGTCGCCGCGGCGCGTAAAAAAAAATAATAGCCCGTCCGTTTTAGCGCCGTCCGTTCAAACGCGAAACGAAATACGCCGGGCGGGTAGTCCACGTCGTCGTCGTCGTCGTCGTCGTCGTCGTCGTCGTCTAACGGCGGAAATTGTTAAAAATAATTAAAGACGCGCGCGTACGCGGACGCGAACAGAATTTTAATAGATGATATCTCTATACGTGCGCGATAGAATCGGACAACGTAGCGAGTGTGTCCGGCGAGATTTTCAATTTAATCCCGGACGCCGAGCGTAATTTATTATCGCTCGAGTATTATTTATAGTTTACAATTAATTTCCGAACCGGGTGGCGGCGGGTGGGGTGGGGGGTTCGACGATCCCGCGCGTCCGTATTTTCCAACCCATCCTCGGTACACGACTCCGTAACACACACACACGTACAACGTCGCGTTTACGCCGTTCGGTAATTATTCCGAGCCGACCAATTACGTACCGGGGGCCGTGTCCAATATCCACGTACGTTGTTACGCGCACGATTTAATATCCGAACCGTTGAACGATTGTCGCGGCGCGTCCAATTATCTCCCCTGAACCGGGCGCGCAACAATACGAACTACGTTTTTATCGTAACATCGAGAAATCCGCCCCGTGGTGTTCGTCGCCCACAATTAACGCGAATGTCGCGTAATATTCCGCGACAACTCGCCTCCCCTCCGCGTACGTACACTTCCGTCGTCCGTTTTAAATACGCCGCGTACGGATATATACGTAGGTTTCCGTTAGTATCCGGGAACGCGTTCCGCCTGTTACCCAAGCACGCGTTGTTCGAAAAATCGTTAGGGGTCAATTATCGGAAGTTCGATTTTGTTCGCAAAGGCGACCGGATATAGCGGCGCGGCGGATATTACGACGGGCGGTTTCCCCACTCGTAATCACGTGTTTATCGGCCACGTTAACACGAACGTATCGAACACTCTTGTCCCAGAAACGGCCGATCAGAATTCGCGAAACTTCGTATAAGGTAAAAACGCGTACGTAGTTTTGGACGGACATTGACGGATGTTTCGTGAGCGAACGACGACGCGTTCTCGAAGAGAGACAAAGGGTCGGTTTTTTTTTTTTGAAATCCCGACACTTTTCCGCGCGTATGGAACACGATCGCGATGCCGCCGGTGAACGGTGCCCGACGGTCGGCGTATTTCGGTGATTCCGGTCGGTCCGGTGGGTTAACGACATTCGAGCCTATCGTTTCGGGAATAACGATAAAACGAACTGGCTCTCCGTTCGGTACCGTATTTCGAACGCGTCGTTTTCGAAACGGTATTTTTTCGTTAATATCGTCAACGGGAACGTTTAAATACGCGTTCGTTTATAATTCCCGCGAAACGATTTTTTCGCTCCAATACCGTACGCGCGCTTATTTTCCAGATACGCGTAAAATTGGCGTTATTCGTTGTTCGATCGATAGAAATATAGGTACGGTGCGATTGTCGTGCCAAAAGAACGGTCGTTTCGAAACGTAATTTGTTCGTCGTATTCGCGCGGCTCGACGGACGAATTAAGTCTTACGCGCGAGGGAAATCGTGAACTATATACGGGGTAGGGGAGGAATGATTAAAACGACACGGGAATGCGTTCGGACGTCCGAAAACGCGCGTTTTCTCGATAACAACAAACTCGTGCCCGGTCGGGCGGAGCCCGTAGGTCGGCCGTAAACGACGATTACGTTAGACGGACGAAACGGGGCGCACGCGCCACAACGCCGTGTGTTCGCGTATATGGACGCGAAACGATTTTTTCGACTTTTTTCCGAACGGGCGTAATTAATTATTACGCCATATATGTTCCACGCGGTACGTGTAAACTGGGCGCGCGTACGACGTTACTACGCGCAACAGCGACAGGGGACAAGAGAGCGTACGTGGTTTTCGAAAACTGGTCCGTAATAAATATCGCGCTCGCGACGTATACAACTCGAAGACAGTCGGTCTTGAGCGCTAACTTTTCGAGCGATACGTACGACCATGTGTTTGTGTGTGTGTGTGTAATATACGACGTAAAGAACGTTACCTATATTTCCTGCACTGGGCCGCGGCGGCGATAGTATCTAAAATTTTCGTAACACGGCCATATTTTGTATATTATGCGCCGTTGTACTCATAAACAAATAAATATAGATAGATAGATAGATAGCAAGGACGCGGATGAGGTAGGTACATGGCGCATGCCTATATAAGTACCTACGTGTGTACGTATATATATATATTACACAAGGTTGGAGATTAGGTACGGTAAAATTCGAAACGTTTATCGCAACTGCGTAGATCGCTTTCGGTATAATTACGATACTTACGCGTCGCGTTATACGCGCGTTTCGGAGTGTCACTTAGGACGAGAATTCGAGTTGACGCGCCCGGGTACTTCGTCCGGCGACGCAGCAATCGCGGACGGTCGACATTTCGAGTTTGGACAATCGCGAAATCTGTTTAAACGGTACACAGACGTTCGGTGAACGAAACGATAAAACAACCACACCGACGGAGATATAACCGGCGACGGTTATTTTCGTCGATCGAAGTCGGACGTTTTTGTTTTTGGGGAGGAGGGCAAAAGCGACGAGAATAATTTCGTCTTGGTAAAGTCGTTGTTTCGTTTACGAACGACGGTCTCGAAACGTGATCGCAAAGGATTTACTCTAATTCGTATCGCTATATTTTACGGACACGTAATGTACGACGGTCGTTTCGAACGTACGAATAAGACGAAAATAAAAAATTGTATAAATCCTTGAACATTTTACATAAGGCAACTAACGAGTTTTTCTAACACAATTTAACATATGGATATTAATTTAGTATTCAACGGAAATCACACACATACACACACACCGTTCTATATATATATATACATATACATACGCAAGGTAGTTCACTATAAAATAATATGTATAAAGAAAATTCGTTTTTTTCCCCGTTCGAATAACTATGCCGCGCGTAGTAAACGGAGCATCTCGTAAACAACCATACGTACACGTCGTGTTCCGATTTATTCGTTTAATTATGAAAACTCGCGTTTCATTAACGGCGGAATTTTAAATTTCGTTTCTTCGATAAAACGACGCGACGGTTTACGTAAACGGAAAAAAACGATTCCGTTTCACGGACGATACGTTTCGGAATTCCGAAATCACGATAACATAATTACGTGTGGTCTATACGAAAACACTAGAATCGCTAAAATCGATATCGTAAATATACCGAATTTAACGGTTACGTTTGTTTGTGTTTTCTTTTTCACCGTTGATTTTAAACGTCTGAAGTTAGCTCTAAACAAAAGCCACTCGATTTAGTTAGACGAGTTACTTTTGTAGAAATGATAAACTCGAAGTTAACGCGTAACGTTAAAAACGAAACACGGACTTATTAAGTTTAAAGTCAACGTTCGGTGTTAAGTAATTTAATCGAAACGAACGTCGTCAACCATCATTCCTTCAAATTATCCTTTAATAGCTCTCCCATTTCTACTCACCATTCCTTAGACTCTATTTCTGATATTCCGCACATTCTTTACCGACGCCCTTCCTTACAGGCCCAACGAATGATGCTCGCCTTTTTAGTTCACAAATACAACGTTCCTTTTAATACTATATCCATACTATCCTCTCGGCTACCTCCCGTCATCCGCTTCTTTGAGCAATCTAATTTCGTCATATATTTCCTTTTAACTGTAATAATGCGCGAATGTTGTAACTAATTGTTTTTTTACACAAAGTTTCGATGGAAAAAAAACAAACGTCGTCAACGCTCAGCCGGGCAACCGATCTTCTCGATCACTTTCGCTTAGAAAACGTGACGTCGTTCGTTATATGAAAAACGAATTGTAACACAATAGGCGAGAAACTTGGTGATTCGGAATATAAATGTTCGAGTAAACGGTGTAAAATCATTTTCGGCGGATACGAATATTATTTCGATTTTCTTGTACGAAATTACGCGTATAATTGAAGGTCTTTCGGTAGGTAAAAACAGACATTTTTTTTTATTACCGAAACGTAAAGTAGTTAATTTCGGTGTTTTTTTTTAAATATTCCGAAAAGACGGATTTTTACGAGTGTTCGGGAGAGAAGAAAAAAGCGAAACGCTATAATACCTATCTTTAGTGATCTGCGCCCGGCGTTTTATTACGTTTCAAGGGTTTTACGTATCCGTCGTACGCGCCGGACAAACGTTTGTTCGTATTTTATTCGATTAAGGTGAGAGCGCTAGTTGACGTTTTCAATTTAACGCGACCGTAAACATTACGTTTTATCATTTTTTTGTTTTTAAGTAACGAAAATTGAAATTATAAAAATCCGGTCGGCGTTTCCGAAAGGTTTACGTGTATTTTACGAAATGGAAAAACGAATTAAACGCTCGCGTCGATAATATATATATATATATGGCGTCCGATAACGGCGAATGTCCGTGTAGTATCCCGTTCGCGGTACCGCGAATATACCGCGTACATAAACGTACGGTCAAAATTCGAATCGTCGCGTTTCCGACGAAAGTTGTAGCCGTCGGACGGATCACGCGAATCGAAACGGTTGAAACTTACGACCGTCACGTTACACGGAATTTTCGGCGACGAAACAAGATTGAAAAGTACCCGAAAGACGAACGGGTCGGTGTTAAAAACGCGGTGAACGGAAAGGACCGGGGCGTACGATAAATCAAACGCGTGTTGTACGTGCATCGCCATACGCCGACGTTTTCGAAAACGGACGGCGGCGAACTACATCGGGTAACCGAAACGATTACACGCGACGGTTTGGATCTACGCGTAACGGGCGAGAGTTTCGGGGGAGTGGGGGGGAATTCGAAGTGCCGCCCGAAATATTAGGAAAAATTCGATACAACGGCCAAAATGCAAAGACGCCCGGCGAACGTTGTGCAGCCTACGGACTCTAGTCTCTAGACTATGACGAGAAAACTCCGGCCTCGGGCTCGACCGTATCGAAGGGTATATGTTTTTTCGAATAAAGACCGCGGAACGGAACACCACGTCGGTATTTTTAAAAGGCGACCCGTTACGAATTCCTTTTCCGCCAATCCCGTCCGGATTTTAACAGCGTCCCTGTATATCGGCCAAATAATACGCGGACTCGCGCGATATCCTAACGGCCGGTGAACGATTATATTAATTTTCGGCTCGGTGATGTGACACAGACCGTCGGACGAACACGTACGAAAAACGTGAAGAACTACCAGCTGGAAAAAGTACCTGCGTCCGCGCCGACGACCCGGTAAAACGAAACCGGCCGTATCTTTGTCGGCAACACGCGCACGCACGCTGACACACGACACGCGCGTGTACTTAATAATCGTGTACGTTTACGGGCGCGCGTGAGGCCGGTGTGGTGGTGGTCGTCGGACGGCCTCGATTTCCGTTTATTACCCGAAATCTCGTCGGACACAAATACGTGATTTATATTATTATAATCGTAAAAAGAACGGCTCTGTGCGTATTACGCGCGCGCCGCCATTTTATTGGTCCGCGAGTGGGTATCGCGGATTTCCCGCGCGTTCGTTCGGAACGTCAAAGTAACCGAGGTCGATTCCGATATAAATCGGTCTGATACGTCACCGGTCTAATGACGCCGAGCCGAACCCGCCGTCGGTCGTTTCGGCGCGTAAAATGCCGCGCTTGTCGGTTTACGAAAGAAAACGACCTACCGTCGGCCAATCCGTTATGTCGACCCACGTCCTCTCTATTGGCGACACGTCGAATTCGTACCCGTTTCTCGCCCGTCGCCGATCCGTGTCCGGCACGCGCGGTTAATGTATTCCTCGACGCGTTCGACAGTCCCGACGTTCGATTAATACAATCTCGTCGATAATAACGTGCGTGTTTCGAGACGACATCGGCGACGTAAAATACGTCGCGGCGGGACCGGAAAATATCTAACGATAATACGCCGTCGTAAACGACACGCGGGACGTCGTAACGCGTGACCGGTAACCGCGAACGTTCTTCGATTCCGCGGTGGTACACCTTATCTGTGTATATATGGGCGACGTGTTCGTCGTCAACGGCATCCGATTCGCGTGTATCGTCGTCTGGCGCGTACTACCCACGGTACCCTTTCACCGCCTCCCCCCACCGAATGGGAAAAAGGCGTATCGTTCGTTTTCGTCGTCGCCTATGCCTGTTAAACAAATTTTCCACGTGCCGTATCCAATATGGCGCCTCTTCCCCATCGGAAATACGTTTACGGAGATAGAAACGAATTTTCGAAAAAAAACTACGCTCGCGAACGACGTGTTTCAGTTGTCACAGATAGGCCCGGCGAAATTTGTACGAAAAACGTTTGTCGTCAATAAGAAATCGTTTCGATATACGTAGTAGATATACACATAAAGAGAGAGAGAGAGAGAGAGAGAGAGAGAGAGAGAGAGAGGGAATGCAAATGCGAAGTTTTTTTTTTTTTGGAAAACTGACAAAAAACGAGACGTGACGTCAACACGGAAACGATATTTAATACCGTCTATACAGATGCGCGCGGAACGGAGTTATCCGTAAATGTCGCGAACAGTGTGGCTGTCCGTTTACTTAATCACTCTCGATACACGTAAATCGTCCAAAAACGACGTGAATCGAAAAATCGTCGCGAACACGAAATACGTATCGTTTTTGTCGAGTACGTCGGAACGAAACGACGACGGGTCATACGCATCCGTTAAAACGCTTTTAAATTTATATAGTTGACGCGGCGTAAAAAGTTCACCGCGACGGCAAAACGAAAATACGATTTTATTACGCGAAATTACGTCTAAACGTACGTTTATTAATTTACGACGGTCGGTGTGCCGCGTAACGTTATTTAATTACCCCGGGTATGTCCGTGCGCAATACTTACGTCAGCGGCGAAACGAGATATGCGCCCGAATCGAGCGATCGTACGTGGCGAGAAAGTCGGTGGACGAAACTACGGGAAATTAACGCGCCGCACAAACGGTAACGCGGTACCGGCTAATCGATCGTGGACAGGGCGCGTTTCGTACGGTGTAGGCGTACGCGCGTCGATCGGAGATAATCGACGGAAATCGTCGGGGGGTCGTTTCTTTCGGCCGTATTTTCTACCGGCGCGGCGTACGAGATGGTGGTAGCCGACGCCAACACACCAAGCCAACGGCCGTACGCCCGCGCGACATGTATTTATCGAAGTACGGTGTGTGTGTGTGTGTGTGTGTGTGTGTCCGAATAAATAAAACGGTCGCGGGGCGAAAACTACCGAAATGGATCGCTGGACGTCAAACTCGGTGGCGAAGCCGGGAGACGAATCCCGCTACGAACAATACATAAATACGGCGTAGGGTACGGCGACGTACAACGACCACGGTAGCGGTCCGTCGCGTTACCACGGTACGTTATCACGAAACGTTGTACAGGACACACCGCGCACGGTCGTGATACGCGCGAATACGGAATAAAAAGGCCGCGGGCGTTATTTCCGTACGGGTTTTTACGACGCCATTTTCGTATAAATCGTACGCGCGCGGTAACGTCCGTCGTTACGGACGAACGCGCCACGTGATATTTCTTGTTTTATTTGTACCCCGCGCCCGTTCTACCAACCATCGCGTGTACCGTAAAAGCTTCGACTACGTCGTTTATTACGCGACACGACGATTACGACGGCCGCGGTAATGATTCAATCCACTGGCCGTTCTAAACGATAATATACACAAGTTGTCGCACACACGCGACATCGGCAAGGACCGTTCTGTATCCGACGCGCCGCGATCGTACGGTTTTTATTCGCGCGCGATATTACGCCCGTCGGACGTGTACCTATGGTACGAAAACACGCGTGAACGATTGCCCGCGAACTCTTAGGTACTGTTTGTTTAGATTATCTGTGTGCCGTCTCGGAGGACTGTCCTGATTCCGCGTTCATGCGTTAGCTTGAACTATTTATAAGGAAAACGTAAATGGCTGCCCCGTGACAGGGGATTCGTCACCGCGCACAATTCACGCGATTGTTCTTAGTAAGCGGTAGTTTTTAAGTATTATTGTGAATTATAGATTCGACGTACGGGCTAGGTGAAACAATGTGGGGATAGCTCACGTTGTTCGCCTTTCCCCCATTAAGGACAATCATTTTTGTAAACCATTGTATTTTCGTTTGTTTTGCAATATACAATGTCGACTCACTGGTCCGAAATACCGCCTCAGGCATTCCGGGCCAAACAGTGTATTGCCGATACCGTTTAAAAAAAAGATTAGGTTATAGATACATATAGATATATGTAGATATATGTAGATACATATATACACACAATGACAGGGGTCTGAGTTAAGTCCTGACTGAATAACCGCGAGAGAAGAGCGATTTGATTGTTTTTCGTAATCCGAAATGCGCGTTCGTACTTTAGGTATCGGCTCGAATTGCCTCCGCGCAAACTATTTGGGCCGAGGTAGGCGCACGTTCGGATATTACGTAGCGAAAATCGCGAAAAATACCGAAGTTTCAAAACTTTGAATAGGCGTAATGTGTCGCGCGATAATAGCTTAACACGTTTTGGAACTATATATGTATCGATTTTTTACCGAGTAACGAATATTCGTATTAAAAGAGCGTTCGGGATATCAGCCGTCCGTAATTTTGCCGGGACGAAATAGTCGAAAACGAAAAACCGATTTCTACGATATTTACTCCCCAGCAACAACGTATTACGAAACAATAACGACGGGTGGTTACGACGATTTTGCCGCGCCGGTCACCTATAAATTGGATAATGGAAAAATAGTGCGCGAAACTACCCAAAAGTACGCGAAAATCGGACGAAAACGATCGGGTGGCAGAAAATGTGAACGTTTCCGTGTTGTTTCGCGCGAACGGATCGTTCGGATACGTAACGGAACGGTGGACGAAACGTTTTCGACGCGAACACGTGTCCACGGGTCCGTGCGGGTCACGCGGACCGGACGGATTTCGATCGGCCGGATCGATTGTATAGGTTATCGGCCCGACCGTCGCCTCGCGCGCGCGTGCAGTAGCCACCCGAACACGAAAACGTATGACGCGCTCGTTTTTCCCGGAACGCGTGTCTACGGCAGTCAAGGCCGACGTATAAAGAGGGTTCGTTTCAAACGCGTTAACAAAGACGAAAAGCTCGAAACGGATTTTTTCGCCGGCGGCGTGCCGTATTTACCTCCGCGCTGACGAGAACGTTTCGCGTCGTCGAGTTTCGTAAATAGTTCGGGCCATTTTTCTCCGATGTGCTAAAGAGTTCGCCGTTAAGTACGCAGATTACAACGGCGACGGAAACGCCAAAAACAAGAAACACCGGCCGCGAATCAAGCGAAAAGTCCGCGTTGATTCGGTAACCCACGGCACAAAACGGTCGCAACCGGAACGCGGTAAAAATGTCCGCGAGTAGTTTCACGGCGGCAAACGTAATTCGACAATTTCGGCGCGGTTTCCCGATCGTGCCCGCCGCCTACTTGGCGCGCGTTTACCGCTCCGGTATACGTGTACTCGTGTACCGCCGAGAATAAAATAGTAGGCGCGCGCGCCAAGTCGTATATTTTCGAAAGTCACGTTCCACCGACACCGGCGGCTCGGTAATATTTATAATATTACACGGGCGGGTGGTGTACGAATAAAACACGGGCACCTCCTCCCTGTTCCGTACGTACGGGTACCGTAAGTAGTTATGTATATTTCTCCGCCGGTCTCGTCGGGTTTAATTATTTTTCTCTTTCTACGACACACACGTGTACGACCATAGCGATACGCGGGCACGCCAAACGTTCCGGTACACGGCGATAATAACGCGCCGTTCGGACGTCGGGATTAATTTATTTCTTAATCAGTCAAATCGCCGCTTCGGGCCCCAACGACCGGTCCGTGAACCACCGACCATCTTACACCGGAAGAACCCGTGCGCTCTTACTCGCGCGCGCGCGTGCATGAGGACACCCGTTTCGCCGACGTCCGGATAACGAGGAGTCGCGGCGGCGAAAACGTTTTCAATTAAAAAAACATTAAAATCGGGTTTTTTTCCCCTATGTTTTTCTATTTTAATCACGAACCTATTATTACGCGTGTGACGCCGCGGTGAACACATTGTGAACGAAAACGCCTAATACGAAATATACGTATATATATGAGTGTCGACATAAATT
>JAIPRN010005329.1:0-11030 GCA_025469175.1 Geopemphigus sp. TES_GeoC_2020 | reverse complement strand
TATAGTTTTTTTTTTTATATAAAATAAACTGGCAACACAAAATACGCTTACGTAATTACCGCTAAATCCCGAACACGTTTAATATCGGTCAATAATAATGAATTGCGGGCCTGACGGGTATTTGAGTTTTTTTCGGGGGGGGGGTCGTATAAAAACATAGGACGAGTCATTAGAGATATTACGACGGTATGTTCAATGTCGACTCGTTTATTCGGGATTAATGGACTATGGAAAACGATTATTTCGCCGCAACCTTCGCGGAGAACCACCGGCAGACGCGCGGCAATAAGATGACGACGACGAAGGTGGAGGGAGGGGAGGGGACGTTGACCGACCGTCTAGAGCGCCTCCGCAATTTCGCCCACGGCTATAATACCGTCGACGTATTGTCGTCGTCGTGTTGTTGTTCTTACGAAACGATCGGTCGGTGACGGTTGTCGGTCGGTCGAACGCGTAACCGTTTTCGCGAACGCCTTCGGCGGACAACCGTCGGACGTTATTTTTATTTTTATTCGTGTAAGCCCGAGAATGATCGGCCATTATTATGAACACGACACGTAGGAGGTGGACAAACGGTTTTTTTACGGTCGAACGGGCCGTACTCGTTTGAACTTACTCGACTTAACCAACGACCGAGCGTGACCAACGGGGCACATTCTGTTCGACGAATTGCGTTGTCGGGTCGGGCGTATCGACGCGCGCGTTCTCTTACGGCGCGACACTTTTAACGTTGACAACGATTCGCGAGTGTTCGTTCGTTTCGCGTAATCCGAGGGCGTATTTGTTTGGCCGAGATTAGCTCTCTAGTTTTAGGACGAAATTTCAAGAACGGGTTTTCAAAAATAAGCGTACCGTCAGTGGCGTACTAACAGGGGAAGAACCCCCCCGGGTTGGGACCTTCTCGAAAACTTTTAGGAAAAATTAATTTCTCACGAGACGTATGTTTTTAGTCAATAATAACGAAAAACTAAAATATTTTTAAACTTCAATACTCGTTATAATATAACGTGTTCGTTAAAAATGAATAATCCATTAAAGTTTATAATGTGTCTTGTTTCGTTAGGGTTTTTCGATTTATTTATTTGAAAATTAATCCCCCCCCGCCCCGAAAATATCAGGTTTAAGTACGCCACTGCGTACCGTACAGATGGAAGTTTACTTCATTGAACGGCCAACGCGAATTTCCTGACCGAATTTCGTGAAAATAGCGACGATCACGGTTTAAAGGTTAAACTCGTTAATTTCCCGATCGTGGTTTTTTTAATGGCGCGCGCGTATTGCTGCGGAGATTTCGCCAATTTCTAATATCTACTAATCCTCGATCGGAAATAAGTGACGACTTTTCCACGACTCAATGTCTTCCCCTGTCCGTCAGTCCGTCCGGCTAAAGCAAAAAAAACCATTCCAAATACTCCTCCGGCGTAATTTTCGTCCAAAATATTTCGACGGTTATTCGTACTTAGCGTAGTGACAGAAATCGTTCGTCGCTTTTACAGTTCGCGCTACAAGGGCAAGACGACGACGACGATTATAATTCGTTCATGATTTATCTGCAAACGAACAACGTGTGGAAAGTCATCGGCAACGTGTTCCGGATGTTGAACGAAACTAGACCGGAGGATCCGATCGAGTAAACAAATAATCGACGGCGGTGTCCGGAGCGGCCGCGGTGGTTTCGACGAATTTCGTTACAGGTTTTTCAAGGCGAACGTGAAGCCCGATAACAGGGACAGCCGAGCCGTGTTACAGATGCGCCGGCAAGTCGCGGACGCCGAGCGGAAAATCGCGATTCTAAAACGCGACGAACTCGCGCTGACGGCTGTTTGGAAGTCGGTGGACGAGCGAATCCGGGCGCGTCTACGACGGAATACCGTCGCGGATGATTACACGGAGGAAGGTGGCGGCGGCGGCGGCGGCGACGAAGCCGCCGAAACGACGTTTTCCGATTCCAAGCACGTCGAGTAAAGGTCCCGACGGACATCGGTGTATAGAGTATTTTGTAATGAAACGGCAATTTGACGAACTATCGTTTAGTACGACGGTCGCGCATATTCGAATGCGCGCGGGTGACTCGCGTACACCGTTTCCATAAACGAACGTTTCTTAACGCGCGCGCGTACCCGCCCGGAATCCGAAACACCGATCGACATTCGATCGAAATTACGGCCGACTTTCGTAATCCGTTTTCGGGGCGTAATTGACAAAATCGTCGTCGAGCGCCCGGCGTCGTTACGGGTACGTAGCGGTTTTTCACGCCCCGTTACTGTATTGTAGACGGTAACTTTTTTACGGAATTCCGATATTCGTGGCGACAAATCGGCGCGAGACGAGGCGGATTTCGGACCGGATAACGAAAAAAAATCGAAAAATATACGTAACGTTTTCCGTAGAACGAAATACTCGGTATAACGTACAATAAATGACTACGCGTTACGAGGTACATAGGAGGCCTTTGTTGACACGGTTTGTTTACACTTTATTTCGTTTCAAAATTTAATACGAATTTTTCGATCCATTATTTTTGGTAACGAACAAAAATCGCCGAACTCACGCGTAGAACCTGAGCGGTTGCCATTTAAAAAAGTAAACAACGAATACAGCGGAAAATTTTATCATACTTTAGAGGCACGTGCCGTCGACACGGTAAAAAGAGAACATTTCCACAATCGGACTCTCCGAACCCGCGAAATAAAAACAATTCCAATTACGTGTATTAACCTCGTACATATATTCTCGTAACGTTCGGTATTTAATGTAATTTGGGGAGGGGGGGAGCGAAATATATTCCGACCGACCGTAAAATATATTCGTATTTCGCCGGCCGCGAATTACGAGTAAAAACGCCGTCGGAACACACGCGGACGAATCTATTACGAATCGTAATTTCCGTCGGCCGTAACGTCAACCGGCGTAGTTCAGCGGTTACGTTCTCGATTTTCCGGTAAATATTTACGTCACTGTGCGCAGGTGTGCTCTCGGCGGCTAGTTTACCCGGACGAAGACGATTTTATTTGTCGCGTAATTCCAAGGTAAAAAAATTGATCGACCGTCCCGCGGCCGTGTTACTTTCATAGAACGCTCGAAATTCGGCGTCGTACACGGTGGTTTCAAGGCGAATGCGTACGCCGCGTAAAACCAAACGGAATGGAAAACGTAACAATTTGCGATTCTACCTAACGCCGATATAAACGTTCCGAACGTCGTCTGTCTTGGCGATATCTTTTCGTCATTTAATAATCGCCGACTACGGTCGGAATGACGATTTCACCGAAACTAAATCCGGTTCGCGTTTGTTGGACGAGTACTGACGACGACGGCTATAGGTGTATTCGCCAGTGTACCTTTGGCGATTGCAATCAGTCGTACTTATTACGGTACTTTTGATTGCGTACCGTACTAAATTACTTTGTTCGACTTCTTTTCGTGTACCATCCGCCCGAACTCGCCAATCTCACAATACTTATCGCCGACGTGAACATTTTCTAAATGGTACGTTTTCTTTGAAAACGAATAACGACGTTTCAACCTCGATAGGTTCGAACGGAATTTACGATATATCACACGACGAATAACGCGCGAATTGTGAGTCACGGGCGTTTAACGTTCGTCCCGCGTATGATTTCATTCAGTTCGACTCGGTGTCGCGTTATTATTGTTCGCCAGTCTAAAGTAGCGTTAAATCGGTTCCGTTAAAACGAAACGAGGGTTTGAATCACGCGACGTTTTTTAAGCGTTCGTCGACACGAAGGAAAACGGTCAGCGAAAATGTTCGCGATTCGTCGGATGGAATCGTCTTTCGATTTATCCGTTGAGATCGATCGATCGACGAATATGATGCCGATCCAAAAGTTGTTTTAGTTCGCGGTTCGTCCGAGTAGCTACGCGATGTACTCGGGCACGAAACCATCGTCATCGGTTTCGAAAGGGTCGAACGTTAGGAACGCGCCATTTTCGAAGATAGCCACGGAGAAATTGACTGTAGTGACGAACGAACGAATACCGCCGAAACGATATCGGCAATTTTCACCGAAAAGAGCGTCGTTGGAACGACGACCATATATATATATATATACACACGAAATTACCTAACCCAACCGTTTTACGGTATATTCGTTTTCATATTATCGGCGGCCAATGGCGCGCCGAACAAACGGCAATCGTAGCGTTTCGTTTTTCCGCAAATCCCGCCGTATTCCGGTTGTTATTACGTGACCGTCTATTCCGTCGCTTACTACGTTCGTTCGGAATCCGTCGGCCCCCTGTGGTGGGGCGAAACTCGTCCGGACGGCACTTTGTCCGGGAAATATTCGATCGCGGTCCGCCGTTACCGCACCACTCGGACAATACAACGGAGACCAAATTACACGTCGGCATGTATCCGTCGTAAACACGGCCGGACCGTAATTGGCGTAATAATGTACGTAACGCGCGACTTACAGTTTCCGCGACGGCGGCGATTATTTAGTCGTAACGAACGGCCATTACGCTAGACGCTCGTTCACCCGCAAAAGTGGGTAGACGAATATTTTCGAGTTGTCACGAAACCGTTCGTACAAACCGATCGGAACCCGAACGAAAATCGAATATACCGAAACACACGTCGCACAAATTCACGAACCTTCTATTCGCCTCCCCATTTCTTCTATCCACCACCGTCGTTCGTCACTCGCGTCTAAGTCATACGCGCGAAGCTCTCGGCATTTAATCGGTCCACGACAACCGTTTTACGAACGGTTCTTTTCAAGGCCCGTAAAGCCACGGCGGCGATCGTCCCACGAACGCGGAAAATCTTCCGGCAATTCTCGTAACCAGAAAACGACGTAACTCTAATTTCTTTCTCGCTCATTACTTACTGCGCATATATTTGCGTATACGTCGTGTATATTTCATCGGATATTCTTATTGAAAAACAAAATCGTCTTGTCGGTCTTATTATTTATAATTCGTCGACGATTTTTACGGCCTATTAAATATCGCTTATATCATTTTAGTTGGGTATATACATATAATATTGCGCTCTTACGATATGATCGAATAAACGGCTTTAAATAAAAATTTTTTCTACTTATTTCCGTTGTTTTTTTTTTTTAATATTTAGAGTATTAGGTTACAATACATTACGACACCACTTACGCTTTAATCGTCTAAGTGGATTGCCGGATATGGTTTGGGTGGAGAGGTTTCGTGTGAGTAGGTTATGGTGGGCTTGAACACGATTATGAAAGGTATTGTAGAAGCGTGTATTTTTTTTTGAGGGGGGGCGATGGGAAGTTACGGTTTTATGTGTGCGAGGGCTTTACGGTAAAAAGATTAAATATAATCGAAGACGTCGTCTATGTATCTCGCGCGATACTATTAGTATGTACCGCCGCGTGTCTAGACGGCCAGTAATATTTACGTCGCGAAAATTTCAATCTACTCCGTCGCCGAACGACGCGACCAATATCCGTGTTTGGTTGAAAGGACGAAACGTCTAAAAATGTCGACCGTCGTTTGCGCACCATTTTCGAGTACACATATAACGCGTACAAAATCGCCCACTTCGTATACGACGTAACAATAATAATAGCCTTTACGTCGCGTAAACCATCGCTGTTGACAACATTCCGCCGAGCACGTGTACAGGTACGGCCCGTTGGTTCACTTTTTCGGAATCGAATTTCGTTATTTCAATCGCTTTTTGTCGGAACGAGCCGTTCGATCCAAATCGAATTATCGTTTAAAGTGGCGACAAATCGCAGCAACGGTTCCGTTAACGTTTCCGCACGAAAAGGCTTACGATATTTTTGGACGCCCGTCAAAACGAACGGTAAAAATGTTCAAAATTATTAATCGAACGTAAACGAACTAAAAACTACGATACAATTACGCGATATCCCCTCGGAGATACCTATTTAGTAATCGGTCGAAGATCCAAATGTTACACGAATAGATTTTCGAGTTTACGGCGATCGAGAGCGAAATGGTTACGTTTAAATATAATCGAACGCTTAATCTTTGTATCTCGAGCGATACTATTAGTTTGCACCGCCGTGCCTAGATAGCGACGGTGTATACGTAGCGGAAATTTCAGTTTTTTACTCGGTATTCGTCGTCGAATGACGTCCGTACGTCACGTCAGGTCCACCGGTGTTCGTGGTTGCCCGCGAGGAAGAAAAAGAGTATATTATTTTTATTTTGGTTAAAGGACGACGTAGATGGACGGCAAGTAGCGGGAAATTGTCCCGTTACCTTCGGTACATTCTTACGGTTATATTCTTTTTTTGTTTATCATAATCGACGGACGTAAATGGCGTCGCGTGTCGGACGATTGTCCCGACACCTTTCGCCCGTTCGTAGTAGGACATCAAATTTTTGTAATCTTAACTTTTATGTACGGGACTTTTTAAAACAATAAACGACGGTGACCCACTGTCCAAAGTACTGCTCTCAAGCTTTCTGGACAATGGACGTATTGCCGATTTTGATTTCAAAAAAAAAGGTCTCCGGTTTTGTTGAAAGAACGAAAGGTAAACATTTGGAAATCTAGACGTCTTCAGTACACTCTTTTAGAATACGGATTAGGAAGTTTTTGTTGTTGTTGTTGTTTAGTCGCGATTCGGGGATGCGCCGATGTATGTTTAAGACGGTAATTCGTCATGTACGTAACGCGAGTTTTTCGATTTTCGTTAGACGAACAAACGCCATTTTATACGATTGTAAATAACCGATACGAAAATAATCGTAACGATCTACGCGAAACATTTTCGATCGTGAATTACATTCAAGAATTACAGGTTTCCCTTCCGCGGTTCAATCGTTTTGATCGGCGCGGGAAATTCATTCGACGCGTCCCATCACTCCTCTTCAAACGTTGGCCGTTTGCAAGCTCCAACCGACCAATCATCACCAGGTTTCGCTAGAACAATTCCACTAAACTAAATATCCACTTGCCTCCATCGTAGTTGATCGCCAAACATAAACAAATAAATAAATAATATACGCGCGTTCGGTTTCGAAACGCATTTTCTTTGTAGTGGTTACTCGCTATCGATTTTATCGCCGGACGCCGAAATATATATATTACACACGTTTAGGCAAATAAAACGCTAAAATACTAATTAATAACTACGAAATACGGACTGCTGCCGACGTATTTGCCGATTGTCTGGTAACGAATAAATAACCGATTACTTTTCGATATTCGAATCGTTTTTATATCCGGCCTATCGGTGCGATTCTACCTACATTTTCACAGAAACGATCGTCCATTAAACGTTTTCGCGTCGTAAAATAATTAAACGCGTATCTGGGTCGCGCGTTCGACTTTATCTCCTCCGGGCATCCACAACCCGGGCGTTCGTTCGGCCGAAGTCGTCCTCGCGTTAATTAAAACCAATCGCGTTGCAAGTAGTACGTCGTAACGGGGAAAAATCGAACGAAATCGAAAAAAAATCCAAACGTAAATTGCGACTGGTGGCCCTCGACGGTTTCGGTGTAAATCGACGACGAACGTAATATGGCCGAACGGGGCCGACCGTACGGACGATACGAGCGTAATGAAAATATCGACGAATATATTTACGCGGTACCGAAAAACTCGAGCGCGACGACGAAAAACGGACGTCCTGGGCGACAAATAAAAAAAAAAAGGGGACCGTTTGCCGGAAAAATACAGCGGCATTGACGAGAACACGCGAATAAACCGAAGGAAAACGCGGAATAACGGGCCGAGAAGTCCGCCGTTTACGTTCGTGACGGATCACCGCGAGCGCCTATGAACGCAATAAACCGCGGCACCCGTGTACGAATATCGGAAGGCGCGAAGAACAATATTCGCGACGCGAACCGTTCCGGTTATTATTGTGTTCGCGAAGACGGAATACCGAACGGCCGTTTAATTCTCTTCGCGAATGCGCACGGCACAATCGTTCGGTCCCCTAAAACGGAACTCGGTCCGTCTGTTCGAACGGTTCGAATTACTTTGGTCCACGATTAATGGCGTCGGACGGCGGCGATCTCACGTCGCGGCTATAGGGGGAATCGAAAAAGCGATCGTTACCCGCGAACGGGTAACGAAATACGAAAGCATTTTAAGGAATACGTACGCGAAGGGAAATATGGACGGTTCTTTAAGCGTATCGTTGTGGAGTCGTTCTTCAACGAGACGTTCGCGTTGACAAGTTGCGACGTCTCGCTCCGGGTTCACCGGAGGAGCGTCGTTTGACGATCCGCCATGGGGCATGGGTCGCCAACCCGTGGCCGAGATTCAGGGATCGGAGCCGACGGGATTTTATTATTTTTACTGTCGTAATTTTACCGGCCAAAATAAAAAATGGGGAGGGAAGAAAAGTTATATATTATGGGCATCACACTAATATACATACCGACCTGTCCATCGAAAACCCGTCGGACACGGTCCCCGTCACGGGGAACGATAGTTGATCCATTTACTCCGTCTTTATTAATAAAAACTTACACGATGAAACAGATTTTTTATTATGAAAGAAACCAGATGAAAATTTAATATACATATATATTGTCGCCTTGATCGTGGATGACATACAAAGGAGAACTGACCAGGTCTGTGTCGAATAGGTCGGTACAACTATCGATACAGACCTAATCGCTAAATAACCATAATCTCGGGTTAATGAACGGAGTCCCAGATGATAGTGAACGTTACAGAAATCCCCCTGTAGAAGTTGAATCTTTTTAGGGCGCGACTTCTGCATTAGAGAAGAAAAATACAATTTGTGGCTCCGATCATTCCCCCGCAGATTATGGTTATTATTGACATTTTTTTTTTCGCTTTATCGACAATTTTAACAAATACAAAAAGGAAAGGGAGAATTGAATTAATTACATTAAAATATGACCGGATATAACGGCATGATAAATAACAATAGAACAAATGATAATAAACAAATTCCATAGGAGAAATGAGAATGATTACTTAACGTGATATAGTAATAAAATATTTAAATCTACACACTTTTACACACAAATTACAAAACAAAGAAAAGCGAAGGTTATAGTTGATTCAAAAGACTCGAGATGGAGTTGATGCTTGACAGTATTTTTTATCTTAATCAGAAAGATATACGGCGACGAGCTTTGTTCGACAACACCATTATCATCACCAACAGGGTTGCGTGACAGCGCGTCTATGATGTTTGTGTTGCCGGGAATATATTCTATAGGAAGGTTGAATTCTTGGAGGTTTAACGTCCATCGTGTCAGGCGGGCGTTCCGAAGCCGACATCGAAATAGAAACGTAAGTGCTTGGTGATCAGTAAGGATGTGAACCGGATATCCCAAAATGAATGTTCGAAACTTTTCGCACGCAAATACTACTGACAACAATTCCAACTCCGTAACGGAGTAATTTTGTTCCGCCACGTTTAAGATTCGACTTGCAAATGATACGGTTCTTCGCTCACGCTGGGATGACAATTGGAACAGTTTTGCCCCAAGACCCAACTTACTGGCGTCAGTTGATTCGAATAACTTGTATTCAGCCTGGCCGAAACGCCACGACACTACAGTTTCGATAAGCTTAATGAGCGGGCTGATCTTTGACGCATGATGATTGGCGAACTTGCGATAGAAGTCGCAAAATCCTCCACCATCATACACGACTGCGGTATATTTTCGTACATCCGAATGTAGAGCTACCTGACAATACCCAGCCGTAAAATCTACACTCGAAAATACTTTCCTCTTTCCGTATCGGGAGAGGACTTCATCCAACGATGGGGATGAGTCACGCATTGGTTCAATTATGCGATTTATACGTCGGGCATCGAGACACAGACGCACAGATCCATCGGATTTACTCACGTAAATCACCGGATTACAGTATGGTGAGGCGCTACGCTCGATAACCCCCCAATTGAGCGTGCGTTTCAACTCCGAATCCACGGCAGCTCGCCTAGAGAACGGAATCGGGTATGGGCGGACTTTGAATGGACTATTTTCGGAAACTGTGAAACGACATGTGTATAAAGAATTTAGTCCGGGTCGTGTACTGAAAATGTCACGAAATTCTTCCAAGAGATCAATCAAGGCGGCCTTCTCTTCTTCGATAGTTCTCCCAAGGCTTTGGAATATCTGTTCCTTGAAATTGTCAATGTTTTGCTTTCTGTTCGTTTGATTTAAAAAACTTTCCATATTTGTCGACGAGAATTTATAGATAATACTTGGTTGGTTTTCGTGACGTTGTGAATACATTGTTCGGTGAACGAAAGAGTCGGTGTATCACAACGGTGGTAAATTTTTAGTCGATTTACCTGAGGCGATTGGATCATTTCGGGACCATTTTGAAATGAACAAGATGCTCCCCATTCCGGAACAACATCGATAAAACGTTCTTATTGAGTTTGAAAGGAATTTATTCGGGAAATCGTAGATCTAGAATTTTCAGATGGTTGATACTGCATGGGGTCTGTTACCATCGTTTGAGGTGTTGAAAGATCTGATTGCATCCGTCCCATTGCTTCCTTCAGACTTTCCACGTCAGATACGATCGACTTTGATTTCTTGTTCGTAGTTTTGATCGCTGCTTGTTGTTCTGAATTTTATCTGATTCATCGTTGTCATGTTCTTTTCTACTTCTGATAGGCGGGTATGATTCTGCGATACCCGATTGTTGCTTAAGCTAATCTTTGTAATAATTTGTTCTAATCTGACTAACAGCGTGACGAATTTCTTCGGCATTCCAATTCATGGTCATAACCATCTCAGCAAATGAGGCTTCCCAAAGGACCTTCCCATCCTCTCGGTTGCGCTTATTTCCAGCGCCTTCGGAATCCGCCATATTGACCGATGACGTATTTCTTCTTTGGCTTTCCATCAACGCGTATTGCAAACAGGAAGGCGGCCACGTGATACGCTTGCCAGCACTTTCCATTTACTTGTATACTATATGTATATATGTATATTCACATATATAACGATCCATACGTAGGAATATGTGAGTATCAAAAAAAAAAAAAAAATAACAAATAAACAAAATTTTTAGAAATTTATAAAAAATAAACAAAATAAAA